>JAODAL010007620.1:0-123735 GCA_025379985.1 Phyllomedusa bahiana
AAACGGCTGGGTCCTTAAAGGGGTTTTAAGGGGCAAAAGAGATAAACCCAAATCATGATTATTATACTATGAATATGTAACGCTGGAGTAGACAGTAACGACCGTTGGTGTGTGGATCCAATGGACTACCGCAAGCGGTGGTGTAAGCCACATCAGTGAGCGGAGTTTAAAGGGCCCCTGGTTTTTACCAGAGCCCGATGCTTGAGGTGGCGGCCGAGGTGTAGTGTGGTACAAAATCATAAGGCAGGCTCGTGGTCAGGGACAGGCTGGAAGGTCAGAGCTGGCAGCAAGCAGAATGTGGTCAGTGGATGGAGACCGAGGTCTGGGACCAGGAGGGTGGCAAGGTAAGTCCCGGCCTGCAGTACAAGCGCGCCTGCAGCCTGACATGCAGACTCGTCCCCAGCAGCATACGGGGCGAGGGGACATGAGTAGCACGAGGTAGCTCCTAACAAAATAATGTACTTTATAGTAAATTTATTATCTGTGGAGGAATGAATATATGTTATTGTGAAATATACCTGCTTTAGGAGCATTAATACAGGCTAGACACTTGGATTAATGCCATGCATGTCTGAGTATCCTGAACATTTAAAAGATAGATAAAATCAGGGCTGTGGCTTTTGAATATGTAAAACACATCATGAATAATAGATCCTTTGTACATTTACAGTTCTAAATTAGTTAGCACTACTGGTTTGAAAGTCTGCACGTTTTTTTTTCCATTAACTAATCTATTCTGTTTTTTCTGTTCTCTAGTTAAAGTAAAATGTAATTGAAACAGATCGGTATTCATACTTCAGAGATGGTGCTTTGCATCTTTTTATAGAGACAGCAACTAAATTGAAATGTCACTTTATTGCTAGGTTGACAGCACAACAGTGCTATTTTAATGCAGAAAGGAGGAAGCGACCAAAGCAAATACATCTTTACAAGATGTGGGCTGGGAATCAGACATATGCTGTATCTGTAAGGTGACAATGCATTTTCCAAATTTAAACTATGAAGCAATGATTGACAGGGAAATAAACTAGGATTGATGTATCATTGTTAGACATTCAGTATCTCACAAAAGTGAGTACACCCTTCACATTCTTGTAAATATTAGATCTTTTCATGGGACAACACTGAAGATATGACATTTTGATACAGTGTAAAGTAGTCAGTGTACAGCTTGTATAACAGCATAAAGTTGGTGTGCCCGCAAAATAACTCACCACACAACCATCAATGTCTAAACCGTTGACAACAAAAGTTAGTATTTCCTAACTGAAAATGATGGACAAATTGTGTCCAATTTGTCATTTTCCCTCCACGGTGTCATGTAACTCGTTAGGGCATGTCCCCACGGCAGAGGACAAATACCGGTCGCTATATCTGACCGGTATTTGTCCGGATTGTGTGCTGTGCACACGGCCGTGGGGAGGGGGTGGCTTTCTCTGCGATGAGCGGAGAAAAGCCTTCCCCCTTCTCATTGACATGCACATATTCCGTCTGTTAACCGGACGGAAGAATGTGCATGTTCAATGTTTTTCGGGCGGCCCGCTGGCGGAAAACCAGTGGGGACTGCTGCACGGGTTTTCTATAGAGCCCCGTTGTGCTAGTTTGCGGCCGTTTTTTCAGGCGGTCTACAAAACTGTCCGAAAACCCGTGCCGTGGGAACATGCCCTTAGTGTTATAAGGTCTCAGGTGTGAATGGGGAGAAGCTGTGTTAAATTTCTGTTAATGCTCTCACACTCTCTCATACTGGTCACTGGAAGTTCAACATGGCATCTCATGGCAAAGAACTGTCTGAGGATCTGAAAAAAAGAAATGTTGCTCAACATAAAGATGGCTTAGCAGCATAAGTTGCAACATGGTAGGCAAGACCATAAATTGGTTTAACAAGACAGGTTCCACTCAGAACAGGCCTCGCCATGGGCGACAAAAGAAGTTGAGTGCACATGTTCAGTGTCATATCCAGAGACTGTCGTTTCAAAATACACATTTGAGTCCTGCCAGCATTGCTTCAGAGTTTAAAGGGGTGTGAGGTAAAACTGTCAGTGCTCAGACTATGCACCACACACTGCATCATACTGGTCTGCATGGTACTCATACCAGAAGGAAGCCTCTTCTAAAGATGATGCACAAGAAAGCCCACAAACAGTTTGCTGAAGACAAACAGACTAAGGACATGGATTACTGGAACAATGACCTGTGTTCTGATAAGACCAAAATAAAATTATTTGGTTTAGATGGTGTCAAGCGTGTGTGGCGGCAACCAGGTGAGAAGTACAAAGACAAGTGTGTCTTGCCTACAGTCAAGCATGGTGGTGGGAGTGTCACAGTTTGGGGCTGCATCAGGTCTGCCAGCTATGGGGAGCTTCAGTTCATGGAGGGAACCATGTATGCCAACACATACTGCGACTGAAGCAGAGCATGATGCCCTCCTTTGGAAAACCGGGCTGCAGTGAAGGAGAAACATGCGGGCGCTCGGCGGACAGAACTGAGGCATGTAGCTCGCGCCGCCTGTGATTATGTGCTCAGCAGAAGACGGCGCCGCGCAGCGGAGAAAGGGGAGGGCCGAGCAGCAGCCGCCAATAACAGTGCTGCAGTCAGGCAGCCACAACTTTATAAATCGATAAAGGACTGTTATACAGTAAGTGTAGCTACTCATTAACTGACTGGCCAACTCTTCAAAATAGTGGACCAAAGCCCATAGAGCCCTGCCTGCCTATATCTTACCCCTATAGTCCTGCCTGCCTATTTAACAACCCCCTATAACCCTGCCTGCCTATATCTAACCCCTATAGCCCTGCCTGCCTATATATCTAGCCCCTATAGCCCTGCCTGCCTATATATCTAGCCCCTATAGCCCTGCCTGCATATATATTATATATATATATGGCCCCTATAGCCCTGCCTGTCTATATCTAGCCCTGCCTGCCTATATCTAACTCCTATAGCCCTGCCTGCCTGTATATATGGCCCCTATAGCCCTTCCTGCCTATATCTCGCCCTATAGCACTGCCTATATATGGCCCCTAAAGACCTGCCTGCATATATCTAGCCCCTATAGCCTTGCCTGCCTATATATATGGCCCCTATAGTCCTGTCTGCCTATATCTATGGCCGCTATAGTCCTTCCAGCCTACATATATTGCCCCTATAGCCCTGCCTGCCTATATATAGCCCTATAGCCCTGCCTGCCTATATCTATGGCCCCTGTATATATGGCCCCTATAGCCCTTCCTGCCTATATATCGCCCTATAGTCCTGCCTGCCTTTATCAATGGCCTCTATAGCGCTTCCTGCCTTTATCTTTTTCCCCTATAGACCTGCCTGTCTATATCTATGGCCCCTATAGCCCTGCCTGCCTATATATATTGGCCCCTATAGCGCTGCCTGCCTATATCTAGCCCTATAGCCCTGCCTGCCAATATATATGGCTCCTAGCCCTGCCTGCCTATATCTAGCTCCTGCAGTCACTGCAGTCTCTGCATGAAAATATACAAAAGTTCTTACTGTATCCAGGACTTTACAACAACTCAGAGCTTGTTTGTATCGACCGCTATGAGAACAGCCACACGTTCATCAGTGACGTTTTGGAGAAAAATCCTCCTTCCTCAGACCAGCGTCATGGACTGCGTCCTCTCTGAAGGTCTCACACAAACAAGCTCTGCGTTGTTGTAAAGTTCTGGATACAGTAAGAACTTTTGTATACTTTCATGCAGAGACTGCAGTGACTATTATTATCGTATCACAGGTTTTTTACCTCTATTATATACTGAAAAACATGTATTAATTACCTGAGAATTAATGGGTGATGTATATGAAGTTGAATCAATGATATAAAAGAAATTTTGGATATAAAGGACTGTCTAGCTGTTTTTCATGATTTGGCCAACTGCCCAACCTGCAGATGGTGATATGTGGTGGTGATATGTGGTCATAGTGTGACGGTATTATGCATCACTATGGGGGTGATGATATGTGGGGTATTATTCAGTCACTATGGGCTTGTGATATGCAGTCATGATATTGCGGAATTATTTTGTCTTTGTATAACAGTATCTTTGATAGTTTTGGTCTTGGTATCAGGGCTGTGGAGTTGGAATCGGAGTCGTGGAGTCGGTGGCTATTTTGCAGGAGTCGGAGTCGTCATAAAATGGACCGACTCCGACTCCCAAAATATATAATAAGTTGGTCCAGTTAGGTCGATGCAAAGAGCAAGAGGAATTGGTGCGGCCATGCTGCTGCTCCCATATCTTCAGCCTCATCACATGAGAGTGTAATTTATAACATGGAGCAGGCCCAAAACGCTTTCCCAGGGGGAAAAGATTCTGCGCCCATGGCAAACACATTTCAGCAAAAATTTTTACCTGTTTTCAAAGAAGTAGAAGAGTCCAACCATTCATCAACACTGACTGTGGCTGAGGCAATTCCTTTATACCCTGACATTGTTAGAGATGTTGCCCCTCTGGTCACAGCTTTGCCCCCAACCCAAGTTAGTGTAGAGAGGCCGTTCTCTATCCTGGAAATAATGAGATCAGATGTGAGGTCATGTATGCAGGATCTGATGGAGGCAATTTCTATTTCTCAGAACAAATTTGAGATTTCACAAATGGTTCCTGCAGGGTTTTGCATATTTACAATTTTTTTGTGTCCTAAAGTCATGTCCAATAAATACACTCACCAGCCACTTTATTAGGTACACCTGTCCAACTGCTCATTAACACTTAATTTCTAATCAGCCAATCACATGGCGGCAACTCAGTGCATTTAGGCTGTAGACATGGTCAAGACAAAACTCCTGCAGTTCAAACCGAAACATCAGTATGGGGAAGAAAGGTGATTTGAGTGCCTTTGAACGTGGCATGGTTGTTGTCCCAGAAGGGTGGTTGAGTATTTCAAAAACTGGATCTCCTGGGATTTTCACGCACAACCATTCAAAGGTTACAGAGAAGGTCCGAAAAAGAAAAAAATCCGTGAGGGGGAGCCCTGGGGCAAATCCCTTTGTTGACCCCAGGGGGTAAAAGGAAAGAATGGGCAGACGGGTTCGGGCGAAGAAAGGCAAACAGTGATCAAATAGCCCCCCTTTTCAACCAAGGTAGGCAGAAGAGCATCTAGAACGACAGACGGCAATTTTGGGCAGATGGGTACAGCAGAAAAAAAAAGACCACCCCGGGTGCCATCCTTTAGCAAGAAAGGAAACTGGGCTCCAATTTGCCAAAAATCTCTCGAAAAAGGACAGTAGAAGTTTGGAAAAACTTTGCCGGTTGAGAGTTCGATTTCTGCTGCACATTCGGGGGGTGGGGGTCAAAATTTGGGCGTCAAAAACAGAAAGCGGGGATCCATCCTCCCTTGTATAAACGGTTCGGGTGGGGGGGGGGGGTTTGGTGTCAGGTGTGGGGAATATTTTTTTTGGCCCCTTTTTGGGGCCCCTTGGTACCAATTCTCGTTTGCAACACCTTGGGGAAATCTTCCACGAAGAATTGGGCATTCGAAGGAAAAAGGGGGCCCAAACCCGTTCTAGAATGGTGTCCTAATAAAGTGGCCGGTGATGTAAATTTTTTCACTGCAAACAAAATGGTAACAAAGGTTTGAGCTTGTGACTTTCAGGCTCCTCCACACGCTTGGGCATGAGGCTTCTTTTAATTTTATTACAGCATCTACCCATATTATGCATAAAATTTTACTTGCAAGATTTGTATCTGCCTTTGTTACAATTTTTTCTCTAAAAATCAAAGTGTTAATTTCTATTATTTTGTTAGTATTTGTGAAATACACCTTTGGTTTTCAATACTGCCTGAATCCTTCTGGGCTCTGAATCAGATTCAAGCATATCTTGAACAAAATCTGATCCCAGGTCTGTTCTACACATTCCCAATGTTGGTGCAGACTGGACTTGGATACAAATACAGCTTTTCCTTCAACTCTACCCGCAAGTGTTCAAAAGATCAAAACATTGTTACCCTTTTGCTTGTAAGTGTCTGTTCTACCTAAATAGCTTGATTATTGTATCATAAGTTGGTAAACAGCCTGATGTTACCATTTTACTACAGTAAAGTTATCACTTAAACATGCACTGTGTATGAGGGAGTCAGGAGTTAGAGTCAGGAGTCGGAGGTTTGGGAAATTGAGGAGTCGAAGTCGGAGTCGGGGCTTCGGCTTGCCGACTCCACAGCCCTGCTTGGTATACTGGTTTGTGCAGTAACTATATTGTGATGTTATTTCTTCCTTATATATCGGTATAATGTATGGATTTTTCATACACAACATATTTCATATAAATACATCCCACTACACTCCACTGTTGTGTGTCGGAATTGATTTTTTCCCCTTATTCTACCTAGCTGGGGTGGGCGCAGGTACGTGTGTTAAGTTAGGGCCAGATTTAATTTAATTTTTTTTTGAGGGTGGGTGGGGGCGCCGTTGGTCGTACTTGCCTAGGGCACCAAAATGCCTTGTCCCGGGCCTGGCCTAAACCCTATTGAGCATCTGTGGGGCATGCTCAAATGGGAGGGGGAAGGGCACATGATCTCTAACATCCACTAATTCAGGGATGCTGTCATGGAGGAGTGAAAGAGGATTCATGTGACTGCAACCTGTGAATGCCCAAAAAAGGTAAAGACAGTAATGGAAAATAATGGTGGTCATACAAAATCTTAACACTTTGAACATAATTTGTTCATTGTCACTTAGAGATGTACTCACTTTTGTTGCCAGTAGTTTAGACATTGATTGCTGCGTGTTGAGTTATTTGGAGGGCACACCAAATTTTACAAGCTGTACACTGACTACATTGTATCAAAGTGTCATATCTTCAGTGTTGTCACATGAAAATATATAATACAATATTTAAACAAACGTGAAGGGTGGAAGGGAAATAAAAAAAAATTGCAGCATCTTTTTTTAAAGGTTTAGTGTTTCTAGAGTACAACTAATAGCCAACACCAGCCACATATGGAGCGGCCTCAACTCAGGACTCCATTCCATACCTCTTTGCGCCCCCTTCATGATAGGCATTGCCTGGCGCCTAGGAGGTGACCTATCTCTGCCCACCCTTCCTCCCAGACCTGCTACAGGTACAGTATCGACTGCTTATCTCTTATTCTTCATATATTTTCTTAGATTTAATATGTTAAAGAGGTTTATCTGTGACAGACTGATCTGATACAAAAATCTGAACAGGTAAAGTCAGACTGCTAACATCTTTATTAATCCCTATGAGATCTAACCCAGTAGTTTAACCAGTTTAAGATCAGCCATTTTCCCCTGTTCATGACCAGACACATAATTAACATTATTTATTGCGCTATTACATTTCTTCCTCTCTTGCTTATTACGTTAGGCAGAGTTTCTATGTTATATTTGTCTTCTGTTGTCTGTGTTTGTTTGGAGTGGCTGGATGGCAACTGCTTAGGACCCTTACTTGTAAGCTGACCTGTCTGTGCTCAGCTAAAAATGGCAGTCTAATTGTAGAGTATAGAAGCATTGGTCCAGTCTAGTCCTGATATATTGGATAGTTCTTTCTTACAGTCTAATGTCGAGTTCATTTATATCAGGCTAAAGAATCTTGTTGTTTCTTGTCTCAATTTCATTTGGCCGAGTTCTGGAGTTTGAAAAATATAGTTTTGGAGTTTGTCTAGTTTCTGTTGGACCCAGCCCAGGACTCGCTGGATCCTAAAGCCACTTGCTGTATTAGAGTGAATTGTAGGTGAGGGACATATTTGAGGGAAAGTCTTAGGGTTAACTTCAGGGATATAGGTTCCATTGTTTGGGGAAGTCCAAGGGTGAGCTTTTGAGGACAGTTAGGGACAGTTATTGCTACTATTTTCTTTTCCTTAAGTGTACCTTCATTTGATTATCCACCAACCCTTGCACCTTGCTGAATCATCTTGCTGTAAGTCGTATTGATTGATATGCTTCATAATGCTATTTTATGTGACTGCTGGTGTACTTTCAGGTTTTGCTTGTTATTGTTTGAGTCCACCAGTGTTGTTACACTAAAGTGGGGCCATGACAACATTTGGTTCAGCATTTTCAAAGGGACATTTTGTGGGTTAAGATTTCTAGACAGATCTATGTCCATGTTCTAAATACTATTTAAAGAAGGATATATTATATTTTGGACATATAATGCTAATTCTATTTTAACCCCTTAACGACCTTGGGCGTATGAGTACGTCCCAGGGCCGCTAAGGGGCTTTGCAAGGGGATCGCGCCGCGACCCCCCCGCACAGCCGCCGGGTATTAGCGCCAAATCGCCGCTAACACCCGGCAGTAACAGCGCCGGCAGGTGGCTCCGCCCGCTGGCACTGTTTTACACATCAGACAACGCGCCAAAGATGGCCGCGGCATCTGAATGAACGCCGATCGGTGCCGCGCACCGATCGGTACGGTCATCGGCACCGGCGCAGCTATGCTGCGCCGATCTGACAGCCGGGCATGGTGGTGGGGGCCTTGTGAAGTTTCCCTTCACTTACCCTGGCCGGTTTGCCCCACTTCCGTCCGCAGACAGGAAGTGGGGAAACCGCCATCTTTGTACACCCTAATGCATTGCCTATGCAATGCATTACGTTGTATTAACAATCGTGCCCCCTAGTGGTCAAGCACCATAGGGGGACTAAATGTTACAGTAAAAAAAATAAATAAAGTTTTAAAGTATATAAAAAAAAAAGTATTAAAAGTTCAAATCACTCTCCTTTCCCCATTTTACAATTAAAATCATTAAAAGACTAAAAAAGTTTCACATGTTTGGGATCGCCGCGTCCGGAAAAGTCCAATCTAGAAAAATTTAACATCACTTATCCCGTACACTGAACACAGTAGAAGAAAAAAAATTCCAAACAACAAAATTGCGTTTTTTGGTCATTTTACATCACTGAAAAAATGGAATAAAAATTATCAAAAAAGTCGCATGCATTCCAAACTGCTAGCGATAAAAAATACACTTCAGCCCGCAAAAACTGCCCCCTCACTGACATCCGTAGGTGTTAGCACAAAAAAGTTATTGGTCACACAAAATGGCGCCGTGGCGCAAATTTCAAAAATAGAAAATGTTTGGAATTTTTTTTACGGTACCAAAACATAACGGAAACCCTACATGTTTGGTATTGCCGGATGCGTAACAATGTGTAGAATACAGATAACACATTGTATTTACCAAAGATTGAACGGCGTAAAAGCAAAACCCTCGCAAACATGACGAAAATAAATTTTTTTCACAATTTGCCCCACTTGGAATTTTTTTGTGGTTTCCAAGTATATTCTATAGTATAGTGAATAACACCATTAAAAAGTACATCTTGTCCCGCAAAATAAAAGCCCTCATGTGTCTATGTAGGTGGAAAAATAAAAAAGTTATGGCTTTCAGAAGGCGAGGAGGGAAAAACGAACGTGTCACCAAAAAAAAACGCCTGGTCCTTAAGGGGTTAAAAGTGTAATTTGTTTCATCGTATTTCAGTTGCATCCATACATTTTGAGCATATACAATTGAAACCAGATGTTACATACACTATATAAAGACACATATGCATGTTTTTCTCGCTAACTGACATGAAATCAGAATAAACCTTATGGGCCACATGTATGAAGCTCACCACGTCGGGGCGCACCTTTTCGGCAGTTTTCCGGCGAAATTTGCGCCTGATTTATGTCGGCGCCGGGGCGCGCTCATACATAGCATGCAAAGTCCACCGCGCCTCGCCAGTGTGTGGGGCGCACTGCGGGGACGTAGGCGCAGTGCGGGACTGTGCCTATGATTCGCCGGCCGAGGTAGTGCGCTCATACATAGCATGTAAAGTCCGCCGCGCCTCGCCTGTGTGTGAGGTGCAGTGAGGGCACTTGGGCGCAGTGTGGCGCTGCGCCTAATATTCGCCGTCCGAGGAGGTGCGCTCATACATGCGGGGAAAAGTTCACCGCGCCTCGCCATTGTGTGAGGCGCAGTGCGGGACTTAGGCCCAGAAGGGACTGCGCCTAACATGTATTCCGATTCGAGACAGGCTGGAAAACAGCGAGAAATCATTAAAGATGTCCGGGCGGAGTATGAATAAAAAAATCGCCTTTATAAAGGCGTAAAACATTCTCTGAAAAAGAGCTGAAACCTACAAAAAAAAAACATAAATAAAATCACTTTCCAAAAATCCAGAATGGCGCTACATCGGGAATTTGGATATTGAAAATTGCCGGGAAATACAGTAATTTAAATTCTGTAAGCTATTCTCATTGGTCGGCAGAAACCAGCCAATCAGAATAGGAGCGACCGTGACCCATTAAAACCTATGGATAAGTTTGGACCAATCATATTCAAAGGTGGGACAGTTCAAAATACAGTAAAAATGCAGAAAAGAGCTGATTGGTTGAACTAGCGGGGGCTTGGCTTTCCCGACAAATCAGAGCGCAAGCTTCTTTTCCCATTGTAGTCTATGGAGAGATCGGGGCAATGAAATCTCGGCTCTCAGTGCCGTGCGGCATGGAGTATGAATTTAAAAAATCGTTTTTATTAGGTGTAAAATATTATCTGTAAAAGAGCTGAAACCTTCTATAAACATAAATCAATTAAATCCCGAACAACGCATTTGTCGCCGAGACCGACGCTACATAAGGAATTGCGATATAGAGAATTGCAGTAATTCAAATTGTTTAACCTCTTCTCATTGGTCGGAAGAAACCAACAAATCAGAATAGGAGCGACAGTGGCCCATTCTAACCTATGGAGGAGTATTGACCAATCAGAATAGGAGCGACAGCGACCCATTCTAACCTATGGAGAAATATTGACCGATCATATTCAAAGGCGGGACGGTTTAAAATACAGTAAAAAGGCAGAAAAGAGCTGATTGGTTGAGCTAGCGGGGGCTTGGCTATCCGACCAATCAGAGCGCGAGCTACTTTCTCATAGAGTTCTATGGGGAAAAGAAATGTAGAGCGAGCTATGTTTGTGATTGGCTAATTTAAAAGAGGCGCGGTTATTTGGACCAATGGGAGAGCGAGTGACGCTCTTATGGGTTTTCTAATGCAATCTGTAATAAAACTGTACATGGCCGAAATCAAATGATAAGACTCCCGAAGTTGTCCCGATGTGTATATAAAATGATCAATAATATGGGGGTAAAGAAAAAAAAATATTATTTCAATAAAATCATGTTTATTTCTTTATTTTCGTTAGCCAAGGATCAATAGTATGGGTGTAACAAAAATAAAGAAATAAACATGATTTTATTGAATTAATATTTTTTTTTCTTTACCCCCATATTATTGATCATTTTATATACACATCGGTACAACTTCTGGAGTCTTATCATTTGATTTCGGCCATGTACAGTTTTATTACAGATTGCATTAGAAAACCCATAAGAGCGTCGCTCGCTCTCCCATTGGTCCAAATAACCGCGCCTCTTTTAAATTAGCCAATCACAAACAGAGCTCGCTCTACATTTCTTTTCCCCATAGAACTCTATGAGAAAGTAGCTCGCGCTCTGATTGGTCGGGATAGCCAAGCCCCCGCTAGCTCAACCAATCAGCTCTTTTCTGCCTTTTTACTGTATTTTAAACTGTCCCGCCTTTGAATATGATTGGTCAATATTTCTCCATAGGTTAGAATGGGTCCCTGTCGCTCCTATTCTGATTGGTCAATACTCCTCCATAGGTTAGAATGGGCCACTGTCGCTCCTATTCTGATTGGTTGGTTTCTGCCGACCAATGAGAAGAGCTTAAACAATTTGAATTACTGCAATTCTCTATATCCCAATTCCTGATGTAGCACCGGTCTCGGCGACAAATGCGTTGTTCGGGATTTAATTGATTTATGTTTATAGAAGGTTTCAGCTCTTTTTCAGATAATATTTTACACCTAATAAAAACGATTTTTTTAAATCATACTCCATGCCGCATGGCGCTGAGAGCTGAGATTTAATTGCCCCGATCTCTAAATAGACTACAATGGGACAAGAAGCTTGCGCTCTGATTTGTCGGGAAAGCCAAGCCCCCGCTAGTTAAACCAATCAGCTCTTTTCTGCATTTTTACTGTATTTTAAACTGTCCCGCCTTTGAATATGATTGGTCAATATTTCTCCATAGGTTAGAATGGGTCCCTGTCGCTCATATTCTGATTGGTCAATACTCTTCCATAGGTTAGAATGGGCCACTGTCGCTCCTATTCTGATTGGCTGGTTTCTGCCGACCAATGAGAAGAGCTTACAGAATTTGAATTACTGTATTTCCCGGCAATTCTCTATATCCCAATCCCCGATATAGCGCCGATCTCGGCGACAAATGCGTTGTTCGGATTTAATTGATTTATGTTTATAGAAGGTTTCAGCTCTTTTTCAGAGAAAATTTTACACTTAATAAAAATTATTTTTTTAATCATACTCCATGATGCACGGCGCTGAGCGCCAAGAATTCATTGCCCCGATCTCTCCATAGACTACAATGGGAGAAAGTAGCCCGCGCTTTGATTGGTCGGGATAGCCAAGCCCCCGCTAGTTCAACCAATCAGCTCTTTTCTGCCTTTTTACTGTATTTTGAACTGTCCCGCCTTTGATTTTGATTGGTCAAAACTTCTCCATAGGTTACAATGGGTCCCTGTCGCTCCTATTCTGATTGGCCGAGATAGCCAAGCCCCCACTACTCAACCAATCAGCTATTTTCTGCATTTTTACAGTATTTGAACTGTCCCGCCTTTGAATTTGATTGGTCTATATTTCTCCATAGGTTTTAATGGTTCACTGTTGCTCCTATTCCGATTGGCTGGTTTATGCCGACCAATCAGAAGCGCTTTCAGAATTTGAATTACTGTATTTCCCGGCAATTTCCAAGATCCTAATTCTTGATGTTGCGCCGTTCTGGATTTTTGGAAAGTGATTTTATTTATGTATTTTTTATTTATAAGGTTTGAGCTCTTTTTCTGATAATGTCTTACGCCTTTATAAAGGCGATTTTTTTTGGATTCATACTCCTGCCGCACGGAGCTGAGCGCCGAGATTTCTGTTGCAATCTTCTTCTATGTTTCCTCTCATGTTTCGTTCTCACTTCACTTCGCCTCCGCCGGAGCATTTAGACTAGAATCAACCAGGTCTGACTGTCAGAGCTGCCGAGTGCTACAATGCGACGCACTTTGCCGACTCGCGATCGTACATGCCTCGGAGTTTTCGAGCGCGCCGCGTCCTGCCCCCGGAACCCTACACACACACCCACCGCGCCCATTACACGCCTCTTCATGCGGGGCGCAGCTGAAAGTGGCGAACGCTGCGCCTAACATCGCATCCCTGCGTCCGACAGCGGATTCGGGCTGGTGAGGTGCAGGATACGCCAGAAAACAGGCGTAAAGCCCGTTCATACATGTCGCCCTGTGTGTTTTAGGTCAATTAGGATTATCAAAATTTGCCAAATGCCAGAATAACGAGAGAGAATTTTTTAAGGCAAAAGTTTACACACATTTCATTAGTATTTGGTAGCATTGCCCTTAACCTGTATAACTTGGGTCACATTTTGTAAATCCTTCCACAAGCTTCTCACAATAATTAGTTAGTAGGACTTTTGGCCCATTCCTCCTGACAGCACTGGTGTAACTGAGCCATGTTTGTAGTTCGCCTTGCTCGCACCTGCCTTTTCAGCTTTGCCCATAAATTTTCAATACGATTGAGATTAGGGCTTTGTGATGGCCACTCCAAAACATTGACTTGGTTATCCTTAAGCCACTTTGTAACCAGTTTTGCAGTATACTTCAGGTCATTGTCCATTTGGAAGACCCATTTCCACCCAAACTTTAAGTTTCGGGCTGATGTCTTGAGATGTGGGTTCATTATTGCCATATAGTCTTCTTTCCTCATGATGCCATTTATTTTGTGAAGTGCACCAGTCCTTCCTGCAGCAAAACAACCCAACAACATGATGCTGCCACCCTCGTGTTTCACTGTTGTGATGGTGTTCTTAGGCTTCCAAGCTTCTCCCTTTTTCCTCCAAATGAAACAATGATCATTAAGGCCAAACAGGTAAATTTTAGTTTCATTAGACCACAGGACGTCTCCAAAAATGTAGCTCCTTTTTCCTGTGTGCATTTGCAAACATTAATCTGGCTTTTATGTTTCTTTTGGATTAATGTCTTCTTCCTGGCAGAGTGGCCTTTCAGCCCATGTTGATGCAGTACTTGTTTGACTGTTTAGAATAACACAATCTTACCAGCTTCCGCCAGCATCTTCAGAAGATCTTTTGCTTTTGTTCTTGAGTTGATATGCACATGTTGGAGCAAAGCACGTTCATGTCTGAGACACAGAACAAGTCTCCTTCCTGAGCGGTATGATGGCTGGACATTCCCATCTTGTTTGTACTTAAGTATATTTATTTGTACAGAAGAACAAGGCACCTTCAGGTAGGCATAACATAACAGCAGGCCAAAGGTGTGTATTCACTGGACCACTCCAGGGAGTGGAATTTAAGTAGGTCCGGTATTCACCAAAGCCTGCCGCAAGACAGGTTGGGCTTTCTGCGGTGGAATACAACCAGGTCGCTACCCCTGACGCGACTGGTTTGCAGTGACAGCCGAGATGTGGCGAGGTACAAAATTGTGACACAAACACGTAGTCGGGGACTGGCAGGAAAGTCAGGAGAGGCGGCAAAGGTTCGTGGTCAACGGACGGAGGCAAATGGAACTGGTACACAGGAACAACTTTTAGAACGCTTTCTTGAATAGGCTAGGGCACTATGGATTCAGCGGGGAAGTCAGAGGCAAGCTGGATAATATAGGACCAGCGACCGGCAATTATCCAAGGCTGGCATTCGCACGCCCTAGGGAGCGAGACCACGTCCACCGGCCAGCAGAGACAGTGCAGGGAGCAAAGAGAGCTAAGTCACACGTGCCAGGAGCGGGATCGCGAGTGTGCACCTGCAGCCCGAGATGTGGCTCGCGGCGCCACTCGCCAATATTGTGTAACTCAGATGCGACAGTAGGTCGGAGTTAGAGCTGCGGGAGCACCCCTGACAGTGTCCCTGCAATAATTACCTGCATAGTTAAAAAACTCCTGTGATATGCTGCCTGCTTCTCCTCTCTACTGTTTGCAGATTCTCAGGTGCATTTTTATGAAATACAGCTTCACACTGCTTTTAAGAGACTGCTTCTAAGAGATGACAGGGAAAAACCTATCAATCACAAGCAGGAGACAAGTAAAATGTTTATAGAATCCACACTAGACTCTGCAATCAGAGTTGGGGACAGGAGATCTGTGTCACTAATTTAGGAATCAGAGAGGAACAAGTGCAGTGCCATGGAAATCTAAACCTTTGCCAAGCCAGATGCATAATAGAAAATGTAGACGGTTTTAGGGGAACTGTCTCAGGGGAATAAAGAAATAAAGATGACTGACAACCTATAAATGGCAAATCAACTAAAAAAGGTATATACACAAGCCTTCAAATTGATTAAGTGCTTCTATGATTAAGTGCTTTGAGCAAAGTGGAATGCATGCAGACATGTCAGAAGTCTGATTCCAAGAATAAAAACCATATGCCTATGATCTAGCAGAGGACAGAACTGGCCTGATAAATCACAGTGCACAGGAAGTTGCAGCTATCAGGCCTGTAACGTTAGCTAGAAGATGTTTTAACACAAGCACAAAGTAGTCAAATGTTTTCTACATCTTCAAGTTCTAGTAAAAGTTTTTGCATACACTGTATTATGGTCAACAACAAGTTTTAGTTCTGGGCTGTGTATAAATTATTCATTTTTGATGCATAACTTAGGTTGCTTTCAAACATTTAGCTTTTTAGATTCAGTTTTTGAAGCAAAAACCAGGAATGGATCATAATTGAAGCATAATGTTAAAGGGGTTTTGCCACGATCTCCTTTCCTACCTCCTGCATCCTGCTCTTCAGCTCTGTGTGCTCAGAAGGAGCATGTGTGTGATTTGTTTGAATTGCATATCATGTGACTCAGCAGGACAACAGGCCTTTCCTCTCTGTAGTCAAAGAAAGGTCTGTTTATGTGAAGCATTGTGAGTAGCTGAGAGGTTTTTGCCTCCAGGCACAAGGGTCCGAGGTTCAAATCCCTGCAGGAACAAAACCTGTGTTTTTTTTTCTCTCTACCAATGCACATACCTCATTGAGGTTTCTTTTTTATTTATTTGCACTGTTTGACTAATTACTAAGTAGTACAGAGAACGGGGGTTTGAACACTCAGCACCTGGGGTTTGAACACTCAGTAGCTGCCTGGGAGGAGAAGTGATGTCTGAGCATGTCTGACCAGGAGTGAGGAGCTCTCAGCCCTGGTCGTATCCCCTGGAGACGAGCTGTAAACAATAGATCACTAAAGGAGTAGCTAAAACAAAAACAGTGCAGAATTTTTTAATAATAATGAATGGTGAAAATGTTTGTTATTTCATTTGCAAGCTTCCCACGTTAATTTTACTTTGTGGCAAAACCCCTTTAACCCTTTAACGACCCTGGGCGTATCAGTACATCCCAGGGCCGCTAAGGGGCTTTGCAGGGGATCGCTCCGTGACCCCTCCACACAGCCGCCAGGTGTTAGCGGCTAATCACAGCTAACACCCGGCAGTAACAGAGCCGGCGGGTGGCTCCGCCCGCTGGCGCTGTTTAACCCGTCAGACACTGCGGCAAAGATGGCCGCTGCGTCTGACTGTATGAGCTATGCTGCACCGATCCGATGACCGGACACGGTGGTGGGGAGCCCTGTGAAGGCTCCCGTCACTTACATTTCCCGGTTTGCCCCACTCCGGCCGAACAGAAGTGGGGAAACCGCCATCTTTGTACACCCTAATGCATTGCCTATGCAATGCATTAGGCTGTATTAACAATTGCGCCCCCTAGTGGTCAAGCATCATAAGGGGACTAAATGTTACAGTAAAAAAATAAATAAATAAAGTTTTAAAGTACACAAAAAAAATTAATAAAAGTTTCCCCATTTTACAAATAAAATCATTAAAATAATAAAAAAGTTACATATATTTGGTATCGCTGCGTCCGAAAAAGTCCGATCTACAAAAATATAACATCATTTATCCCGTACGTTGAACACCGTAGAAGAAAAAAAAATTCCAATCGGCAAAATAGCGTTTTTTGGTCATTTTACGTCACTCAAAAAAAGGAATAAAAATGATCAAAAAAGTCGCCTGCATTCCAAACTGCTAGCGATAAAAAGTACACTTCAGCCCGCAAAAATGCCCCCTCACTGACGTCTGTAGTTGTTAGTACAAAAAAGTTATTGGTCGCACAAAATGGCGCCGTGGCGCAAATTTAAAAAATAGAAAATGTTTGGAATTTTTTTACGGTACCAAAACATAAACATAAACATTTACCGAAGATTGAACGCCGTAAAAGCAAAACACCCAGAAACATGGCAAAAATACGTTTTTTTTCACAATTTGCCCCACTTGGAATTTTTTTGCAGTATATATACTGCAGTATATTTTATAGTATAGTTAATAACACCATTAGAAAGTACATCTTGTCCTGCAAAATAAAAGCCCTCATGTGTCTATGTAGGTGGAAAAATAAAAAAGTTATGGCTTTCAGAAGGCGAGGAGGGAAAAATGAACGTGTCACCAAAAAAAAAAACGCCGGGTCCTTATGGGGTTAAGGAAAGATTGAGATTTCTCCATTTTAAATCCGTTATAAACAAAGTTTGACTGTAGTTGGGACAACACTAAGGGCCACATGTATGAAAACGGTCTAGGTCTAATGCGTTCTTTGTTGCCCATAGCAACTAATCAGAGCACCCCTTTCATTTTATATACTGCTCTGAAAAAATAAAAGCGGAACTTTGGTTACTATGGGTAATAAAGTCTTAGACATAGACGTCCCCCTTAAAGTGCCTTAACAGCAGATTTAGTGAACAGATAGCTTTGGGGTCCAATCCATGTTACCAGAGATGACGGAATAGGGTCCCTTAGCCCCTAATAGTGTCACCAGAATGTCTGCTGACCTGATAAAAAACAGGGAGGGTACTTCAATCTCGACCATAAGAGCAGAAGCTCAGCTGTCATTAGACAGCCTTTCACTGACTCTACGGCAGCATGGGACATATGTGCAAAGATTATTCTAATAAGGCCCCCTAATGACCACCATTAAAACACATATGGGCAGTAGTTAAGGGGATAATCACATCTGTACATTTTTTTCTGCTATTAGAACACACATTTCCAATTTGAGAAGATAAAATAGATTTCCTCTGTTTTGTAGGTCAGAAAGTCATTCGGCTTCAGCTAAATATATCCAGTAATAAAATGCAATGTTGGGATGCCAGCAGTTATGTGTAAAACCACAAATGGATCATTCTGTGTTTGCCATTATTCAGATATACACTGAATTTCCTTCTGTGAAGCAATGTTTGCAGGGAAGTCTATTAAACTGTCTGTATTGCCTTCACTACTGGAATATTATTTGCTGTTCCTTGACCAAGGCTAGACATTTAGGGTGACATGTGTAAACGGGGCTGCACCAATTATCTGGCATCAAAAAGCTGCAGTAGATCTGTTCTATAGATGTATGGTCTGCCTGAGCCAGACTTGTCGTTTTGGCACTATAATATACCTTTACGTATGAACTGCAGAAGAACAGGTTCATTCATTCTGGTGCATTCTACACTACCTTAAAGTGATTTAGAACTGGTCTGTCTGCGCCAACGTTCATATGTGTCGCCCTTAGCTACAAGACATTTCTCAAAGTTCATGAGGCTGTTGTCTTTTGTTGACATTACAAGATCAAAAGAACAGTTGTCATTGCAGAGCTATTGAGAAAAACATAAAAGAAGGCTAAATAAACACAATGTATGACCACAGTATTTATTAACATGAATTAAATGTTCATTAATCAAGTATGTTATTCTAACGTTTCTAACATGAGATGGCAGAGGAAAATGTCTACCTTTTTTTTCACTGAAGCCAGTTTCTTGCCACAGTACAACCATGCAGACTACCAGTTGCAGACTGCCATGGTGTGTCTACCTATGACTCTGAACGTATGTGCTGAATCTGCACCTCATGTAAGTTGTGCAAGTTCAGGTTGTTGGCTGTTGTCAAATGGACTCTCCAGAAAGAAGGCAGTTTATTACCCTCTTTGCCCTCCCAAATGCTGTATACACGGTGCTCAATAATGCTGTGTATACAGAAGAAGAAACAACCATGAAACTTCAGTCCTGGGAATCATGTGACTGTTGCTTAGCTGTGGGAGAAGTTATCATAAGTAATTTCCACGTCGCATACAGCCAAAGCATCTGGGCCCTTCACCTATTATAAGTTCCTTTCTAACACTATATCATCAGGCTCGGACTGGCCCACTGGTGAATCGGTGAGATCCCTGGTTGGGCCTGGAGTTCTCCGCATCCTACTTCAGCGTTTAGAGGCAGGGCCCAGGAAATCGGGCCTTGGACTGCGCACTCTTAGATCTGCTCCGCTAATCAGCCTGGCAGCCCTAAGGCCTTAGGCCTTAAGCCCACCAGGCGTCGGTGCTGATGTAGGTGGCGTGATTATGTCACATCATCACACTATGCCTACGCCGGGCTTCACTTGAAGCTGACCTACTCCTCATCATGTCAGGGGAATGGGAAGAGAGATGAGTTTATTTTATTTTTCTGCTCTATGAGTAATGTGGCTCGGCCTGCCTACCTACCGCCTATCTGGGGGCCACCATCACCTACGTAACTGGGGTACACCTATCACCTACCCACTTGGGGCCCCCCATCACCTAGCTACAACCTAACTTATTGGGGCCCAGCTACCTACCTAGGGCCCACCTACAACCTACCTAACTGTGGCCCACCTACCTACCTGGGGTCCACGTATCTCCAACTGATGCTGCTCATCGTGTCGGGTGAATGGGGAGAGAGGTGAGTTTATTTATTTTTCTGTTCTATGAGTAATAGGGCCCAGCCTACCTACCTACCACCTATCTGGGGCCCACAATCACCTACATAACTGGGGCCCACCTATCACTTACCCACTTGTGGCCCACTATCACTTACCTACATGGAATCCACCTATCATCTAACTAACTGGGGCCCACCTACTTACCTGAAGCCCACCCACCACCTACCAACCTGGGGCCCACCTATCACCTATCTACCTGGGGCTCACCTACAACTTACCTAATTGGGGCCCACCTACTTACCTAGGGCCCACCTATCACCAACTTAACTGGGGCCTATCTACCTTCCTAACTCGGGTCCACATTGAAATAGGTCTGCCTGTCGGAGCAGTAATGCGCTCAGTTTTGCCGAACCACATTCATAATATAGAGCCCATATAACACATTGATATAGTATACAAATGTCCATACTATATAATTATACAGATGCCTAAATAACACGTCAATCCACAATCTAGTAAATGTAGTTGCCTTTTCATAAGTCGGGTTACCAAGAGTTTGACTAGAGTTTGACTAGAGGTGCAAACTTTATTTCCCTAGAACACTGGAACCTCATGTATGATTTGCAACTACTCTACTAGTGGTCTGATGTATGTGTTTAAAATGCTGTATGTATATTTTAATTGTGTATGTAAGTTTGGCAGCACTATAATCAGGGCACTAGTATCATTTCAGCCTCCAGCCAATCTGAAAATTACTTGTAAACCCTGAAAATTAGAATTGAGGGCCTGCAGGTATAAAAGCTAGCCTGTCATGATAGGCAAGTAGTTTAGGAGTTCTGTAATTGTAGTTCAGATTGCTGTTACTAGTTAGAGTCTGAGTTCTTGCAGCATCGATGGGGTTGAGTGCCCATCAGCTAGTGGTGGAACTGGAGCAGCAGATGTCAGTAACACCATTCTATAAGGGAATAAAGTGACGGAACCCAGAAGAGGGATACAGAACAGACCATGGGCGTAACTATAGTCATAGCAGCCAAAGCAACTGCTATGGGGTCCAGAAGTTAAGGGGCCCACTCAGGCATAAGAATTTTTCTTTTCTGTAGGGAGAAAGTAGTTGGTGGTTTTCTGTTATCTAGCCCTACTATTTAGGTTCCCTGATATATAACACTGTTGTTTATATCTTTAATTATTGCTACTTATGCTGCTGTTTTTGTTTATTGTCATCAGATGATGGAGCCCCATCTAATTGTGCTATAGGGCCCTATGAATTCTAGTTATGCCAGACAGAGAAAAAGAGAGAGCAAGAAAACAGGAAGAGGAAACTGTCAAAAAGGAGTCCAGAAGCCTGAATAACCAGCCGCTAGTTACTAGTCCTAGGCCTTACCAGTGGACTGTGACAAACATCTGAGGGAGGAAGTAAGTGACTTCCGCTTTGCTGCAAGGCAATTTCTGAAAGGACAATTGAAAGAGTAGTGTAACCTCCTGAGAGAAGTAAACTACTGTGTATGTGCATGTGAAACTAAAGACCGTACAGTGAGTGAAGCCTTCTAACATGTCAAGCTGCTGTGTCTGTGGTTCTTCTGCACAGGGTGCTCTACTGATCCCAGCATACCACTGATAGGCCCACACCATCATTATCACACTGGCACCTTACACTCACACTCAGAAGGCCAACCCTTGCCAGAAGTAGAGTATGCTGTAAAAAGTTTGTGCCTCTGCTTTGCATATGCCACTGGGACTGTTGTAACATCTGGCTTCTGCAATGAGCTAAAAAGCAATGCGTGAACACTGAATACCGTAAACAATCTACAACATAAAAGCCCAGCATACTCTACATACATATCTAATTGTTAAATATCACATTTTAAACTATTTAAGCTAAGCACATTTTTGTTAAGTAATCTGGACATGATTCTTCTTTCTGCTGTTAAATGATAGGAATAAAAAGACAAATTGTGGAACAAGAGACAGTTAAGATAATCTAAACAAGTATTTACGGCACCACGCGTGCCTTCATACTGGCCAATTTTCCATGATGCTACTGACTTAGAAGCCTTTGATGCATGGTGCCAAAAGCCTTTTCATATCTGGAATAAGAAAACAAAAAAGGAGATCTTTCCATAAGTTAAATACAAATCCCTAGTTAACAGGATCCAGATAAAAAGGTAATAGTGGAAGACAAGATTAATAACGTACACCAGCACACGCAGCCTTGGCAGCAGGTTTCCATCAGCTGTAATTCTGAAGTCTGCCCCTTATTTTCCAGCTACATAGAATTGTATTAAGCAGATGTCGAACAATATTTTACTGTTCAAGTGCAGCCAAACATTTGCAAGCATCTTTCAGTAATAATTCTTTTTTTAGAGGCAGATACTACACTGCATTTTATAAAAGCCAATTTGTGTAACAGTCGCCGACTTAGATTTGAGCAACTCAATCATGAGAACTATTCCTGTAAAATAACTGTGACAATTATAGAGCAATTATTTTGAAAGTATGGCAATACATGTTGTCCTACAAGCTGTATGTATAGAAGTGAGACTTAAGAAACAATAAATTGATATGAAAATAGAAAAATCATTCTACTACCACATAATAATCTGCAAAATAAGACTCAGGTATGTGTACTTCACTTTAGAGATTACAAAGAAAAAACAAAAACTAAACTGAAAACATAAATATCAGAAGCAGAAACTTACTTTTTCATTTAACCTGTGTTTTAATTTGGTTCCCTGTAACTTTTTTACTAAATAAATTGTATTGCTTTGAGAAGGCTTAAGCCTCCTTCAAACCTAGTTTGCATGGCCTTTTAGCTAAAAGAAAAAAAAAAAAAAACTTTGAAGACTGCATGTGTTTTTTTCATGCTTCCTGTATTTTTTAAGTTTTTTTTTTTAACTATGGGACACATTTAGTATTGCGGTTGTGCCAGAAATGCATCAAGATCGGCACATTTTTGGCACACAGACATGTATTATTTGTTTTAGACACATGCGCCTCAGGTGAGTTTGTGGGAAACGACTTTGGCCTAAATGTAATAATGTGCACCACAATTGAGTTAAAATTATGGCATAGAATTATGATGCAAAGTATCCCAACAAATAGTTTATCTAAAACAGCTAAACAAATCTGATGTGGCAAAATTATTTAACACGATGAGCCATAGTGATAATTTTCCCTTTGTAAGTGAACAGCTCCAAATTGTAATGTAAGCAGAGGCATGTGACCATTGCAACTAATCCAATTGTCATGGTTGGAGGTAGTGGATCCTCTGGACAACCGCAAGCGATGGAGTAAGCCACGCCAGGGAGCGGAATCTGAGTAGGTCCCGGCTTTCACCAGAGCCCGCTGCAAAGTGGGATGGACTTGCTGCGACGGGAGTCTACCAGGTCGCCACCCCTGACATGACTTGCTTGTGGAGGCAGCCAAGGTGTAGCGTGGTACAAAATTGGAAGGCAGGCTCATAGTTGGGGACAGGCAGGTTGGTCAGGGCAGGTGGCAAGGTTCGTGGTCGTGGACAGGCAGGTAGGTCAGGGCAGTCGGCAAGATTCGTGGTCAAGGGATGGAGGCAAACGGTATGGTACATGGTAATCAGAACAAGGCTTCAGGAATGCTTTCTCAATAGGCAATGGGCATTAAAGATCTGGCAAGGGCATCAGGAAGAGGCAGGCTTAAATAAGGACAGCGGCTGGCAATACCCAATTACCAATGCGCTGGCCCTTTAAATTTAACAGAGCTGGTGCGCGCGCGATCCCTAGGGAGCAGCAGCGGGAGCGTGGCCGGGTAACGGAGCCGGGACTCGGCTGGCAGGACAAGCGCGTCCGCTGCCCGACAGGCGCCGCTAGACTGGGGGGCACGGATGTGCCTACGACCTGGATTGAGGGTCGCCGCAGGGACACCCATGACACCAATGTTCCTGTTCAGAAGAAGAAGAAAGTAAACCGAAGTCCAGGGAGAGTGAGTGCGGAAATGGATTTGAGCATTAAAAGGCGTATAGAGTACTTTTTTAAAACTGGGGAACGGCAACTTACTTTTCCTTTCTAGTAGGAACCAAGCAACCACATTATTGACTTGTCTTTAACACCATAACAACCATCCACTGACTATAGATAGCAAGCGACCGCTTTAGATGTCGGTGCAGAAAAAGGAGGTGTCTGCTTCCAGCACTGTAACTGCACTACAAACGGAGCTGTTGTTAACAGTACCATTCCTAGAGCAGTCTCTGCTAACGTCGGGGACTGGAGGAAGCCTCCGATCCCTGGCATTTTAAATGCCGTGGTCTGTGAAAATCAAAGGGGACTCACAGTGACCCAATAGAGCCTGAAGAATGTCTATACAGTCAGCCCTGGGGACCTAGAGTAGACCCAGAGCTGTCTGTATAGTAAGCCTGCAATCAGGACACACTGGGACACATGTACCAAGGCACTTGCGCCAGAATTCTGGCACAATTTGCGGCAAAAATAATATTGGACATGCTTTACACCACATTTACTATGTGTTTTACACAGTTTCCAGACACGTGGCTTCACAAGGAAAAAGGCATGGTTTCACGTGTGCCAAAAAATGTGCCAAAATTTGGACACATGTTAGTGGCATAAAGTAAGCCAACTTAAAGATGGCATAAAATTAGACAAGACAGTTTTAACCTGTGCCCGATTTATTAACATTATGATAAATGTTGCGAATTGTAAAACTGTATAGTCTAATTTAGAACTGTGTAAGAGTTAAACACTATTGATAAATCTCCCCCAATGTGTGTTGCCCTGACTGCAGCTTGTGTCAGTATGACACAGATTGTAATGTATTTGAATATTTATGTATGCTAATACATAAGTGTACACAAAAAAATTGTACAAAAAAGTAAAAAACATAAAAAAGTGTAGAAAAAATAAGATAAAAATAAATATTTAATAAAAAAAAAGATTATGTATACACCACCCACACACAAACAAACCTTACACATATTAGGTATTCACACAACCGTAATAGCCTGTAGAATTAATCTAACAAGTTATTTAGTGTAAAATAGTATAGTGAATAAAGTGAATAGTATAAAAATAATTAAAAAAGCAGAAAAACGTGTTTTTATGTTGTCAGCAAAAATATTTTTTTTTAAATTGCACAGTAGTTAATGTGTAAGTACAAACTACTCCCCCCAAAGTTACAACTTCTCTTGTATGCAACAAGTCCCCATTAAACTGTGTCATAGAAGAAATAAAAAAGTTATGACTGTTGAAACGCATGGAGGCAAAAACTAAAAACATTTAGCTGGTCATTAAGGCCTTTTCAGGCCTGGTGCTTAAAGGGGTTGTCTCACTACATTCATTCATCTCACCTCAGTCCTGATTTCTTGGTTTCATTTTGAATTCAGGGGTGTGTTTACTGGCTCCTACTAGGCTTGGTCTGTAGCTATAGTAACCAGTGCTGGCAGCCTATCATGAGAGATTGAACAGGTCTGTAGCTATAGTGACCTGAGGAGCTGATGCAGCCCATACAAGACGGGATATCTAGGAATAGGTAGGACACTGTTAATGGACATATATTGCAATGTGACTTGTTTTTACAAGATCTTTAACATAAAAAGCAATCCTTGTAGCGAGACAACCCCTTTAAGGCATTATTAAACAATTTGTAAAGTGAAAAACACATTAAAAAAATTACACTCATTTACTTTTTTTTAGATAGAAAAAAAAGACTTGATGTCTATGGAGGGGAAAAAATCACCACATCTATAGCATGCTATGTTTGGAATTGACAATGACCAAAAAACACACCCAAAGTGTGAAGAAAAGCAACAAATAAAAAAGCAATGCATGTAGTGCGATTTACATTTCCCAATTTCCTAACATCTGTATGAGGCAATTTTTGTAGTAAATAATTTTAGCTGATTAGCTACTATTCCAGTGAAAGGAATATAATAGAAGAGTCAATTTGAGTCTTATTTTCATAATTTTACCAAGAAAGATTCTCAAATCTAGCAATTTATCTACCGAGCTGCAAATTCATTTGTTAACCATTAAAACTTTGGGAAGAAAATTCACCTATCTCTTGTCAGAGTACAGTTATCAGAAGTCATGGTTAAAGACTTTCCTGAATTTGTTTACATGGAACACTTTAATGTCCTTCCATTCCTAATCCAAGGACAAACAAGTAAACAAACAAGTGTCTGTACCAAGGTTCCCATGACTTGATCTATGTGCCTGTTCCTTGTTGAGGACACACTACAAAAAGGAGCACTACTTGATACAAATAGTAAATGTTAAAACATGAGACTTAGCCACACGCAGCACACAAGTACACAGAAAGGTATGTGATTTCTGACACCCTCTTGCTGCAAATTTTCCCGACTTTTTAAATACTAGCAAAATGAACTACTTCTATGGACAGCGAATTCCCCAATTAACATTGGAAACGCTAAATCAAATCCACAAAATATCGTAAAACAGATTTTGGTTAACTCCATCAAAGACTTGTATATCATTGAGCAAAATAATAATAATAATAATAATTATAATAATAATAATAATAATAATAAGACATCCTAAGGGTATGTTCACACAACAAGGATTTGGAGGCGGATTCCACATGGATTCAAATCCTCATTGAAAACTGAAAGAAAACAATTACCATTGACCTCAATAAAAAATATGTGTTGAAGTTCATATGTGCATATTTTAGGCATATATTTAGCAGTTATTCAGAGGAAATTAGTAAAATACTATTTGTGCTATGGATACCAATGAAGTGTATAAATAACAAGAACCACAGGAAAGAAAAGTCTGTATACTAACTTTGCATTGGTTGTTTAACCCATTGTTGTAATCAGTGTCAAACTGGGGTGCCTGCGGCCCACCAGTGGAGTTGATATTTGCGGCTCACCAATGAAGTTGATTCTTGGGGCGCATCCTACAGCTACTGTACATTTCTGCACTTGATGCTTGCATTTTGCCTCTTGCTTTCTGCCTCTCCCTGAGAAGAAGCCCTAAACCTGTCATGCTGCAGGGTCCACCATGACTAAAGCCCACCAAATCCAGGAGCCCACCTGTGGGCCAATCCTAGCCTGTTTGTAATATATTTATGTCTTTACTAAACTTAATGCAAAAAAAAAAAAAGACAAAATACTAACCAGCCTATCCATTCATAACAGACAATGATGGTGCAAGCTGTTGTGGTTGTAATGCAAAACACCAGTTATCCAACAGAAAAATACAGCAGGCCATATGAATATTAAATTCATGGAACATTTAAACTGCATTATTGTTATCTTTTCTACACATGCAAAATAAAGGTTTTTAGTACACAATCTGATCAAATCTCCCACCAACCAAATCAAGGTAACCTCAACAGATAGGAAGCTGTCATTGCGTTGAGAGCAAGAGGCTCCATTCACACAGATTATAAAGACCTCAAGGTGCATGGGGGAGTGAACAAACTGATGAAAATGCGCACTGAAAACCTAAATAATATACATCTAGAAAAAACAGCAATAATGCAGCTTTAATGTTTCATGACTTCTACTAAAATCAATCTGCTTATACAGAGAAATGAATATCTCTGGATAGTTTAGTAACTTTTTAATGTTGTGGTACTTGTTATTCATACATTTTATTGGTGTTCATAATACATATAGTATTGATTAATAAATATCTATTACAAATATTACAGATGTAATTGATTAGTGCAACCTACTGAAAAAAGCAATGTTATCATTTTTGAGTGATAATTGGTTACCACATCAAATTGCAATAGGAAGACTCAAATGAGTAGGTTATGAATTATAGGTGGCTTAGACACATCACAAAATGAGAAACAACTGAGAAAATAAAACAAAATTATAAAAACGTTATTTCATATGATAAAAGACTTGTTCTCTGTGTTGCTATTTTAATGCTTCCTACAGTAAATTACAGCAAGAAAATATGCAAATGTTGTGCTGAAACTTGACAAATGAGTCAAATGAATCCTGTTGACATCCCAGGTCAGGAAAAGAACAAACAGTAATTCTGTCTGAAACAAAACTGACATGAACGGAGTTAGGGAGAAACACTTTGACTCATAGAAGACTAGGAGAAAGAACTTAAATCCCATGAATAATGGACTGATGGTTTCCCAGAAATGTTCTAGTTTTGACTATTTTCATATGATTATTTGTTTTACGAATAATAAGACCAAATACTTAACCAAGTTAGACCAAATATTCAGCTATGTTTTCATTTCTTGGAAATATTATAGTCACCACATCAGTTGTCAGCTAGGTTTTCCAAACTCCTGAACAACAAACTAGTTACATTTTGATTTATCTCTGACTCTCCTGCATCTTCTTCTCAATAAAATACACAAGTGGAAAAAATGGGTTATATGAGAATCTTATAAAGACGCAAAGAACCCAACTGAAAAGATAAAAAGAGGTATATAGCATATAGCTATAATATATAGTATGTAGCATAACTATGGTATATAATGTTATGCCAGGGCTTATTCATAAAATAAGTGATGGAGCTGGCTCCATCCTGTGCTGTAACCGGTGGGTGTGAGCTGCAATTAGCAGCGCAATCCCGCTACAAAGCCCCTTATCGGCACTGGGATGCAAAAATACGCCCTTTGTCTTTAAGGGGTTAATCATCTCACCTCCTAAAAAAAAATAGCTAAAAGTGATCAAAAAGTTGTATGTGCCTAGAAGTGTGAAACTGCCATACAAAGTTTGACATATAACACTCTATGCACCAATATTGAGTGTTTAGTTTGACGCATAACACTTATATTAATTCTGTCTTATTATACACTCCTCTATTTAGAAATGGTATGTAAGCGACAAGTTAAAAAGATGTTGCCCTTAGTTTCTATTATAATTTGGGGTACCCAAATGATAATAGAAAATCAGTCGGGGTACCCAAAGGATAATAGAAACTAAGGGGAACATCTATGTAATGTGTATAATACGACAGTATGAATAAAAGTGTTATGCGTCAAACACTCAATATTGGCGCATATATGTCAAACTTTGTATGGCAGTTTCACACTTCTAGGCACATTAAAATGTGTTTTACCAGGTGCAAATTGCACCAAGTTTGGCCATATACCTACAGAGCAGTGTGGCAGCAATTTTTTAGTGCAATACATGCCAAGAAAATGAGGTGAGTTCATAGATATCACCCTAACGTTCACCCTGCAAAAACAAGCCTTTACTTAAGTCTATTTACAGAAAAATAAAAAAAAAACACTATTAAACCGGAATATGCAAAGCAAATTTTTTTTGAGAAAATAGTAAAACAATATGAATGTGTTATTGCCTGAAGCAAGGATTTTGGTTTATCAATACATACAATGGTAAGATGAAAAATTCCAATGCATTGGATGAAAAACTAAAACAATGATGGATTTTGAAATGTGGGGATAAAAATCTGAAACTGCAGTTTCTAAAAATTGCTGCATCAAGAAGAGGTTAATGAGAATACCATTGTTTCATTACTGAAGACCTTTCTTTAATAACAAACCATTTGGGGAATTGGAAATGTAAAAATGTAATCTACCTATGACTTATTATGATAATATAAGTACTCTTTTGTTTTACTCAGAAAGCATGACATTTGAACCTTAAGTGACATCAAAAAGATATTGGGCGACATGTCCGAAAAGTGACATATCTATGCCAGTTTTGGGCGCATAGATGTAAAGTGCGCCTGAAAGTTCGATACTTTCTAAAAATTGGCATCAGGTATACCTTCCATAGATTACTTAATGCACCTAAAATGGCACATCGTATCAAAAAAGGGCGCATTGCATCAATAAAGGGGGCACTGCATCAAAAAAGGAGACATCGTATCAAAAAAGGGGGCATTGCATCAAAAAAGTGGGCATTGTATCAAAAAAGGGGGCATTGTATCAAAAAAGGGCGCACTGCATCAAAAAAGGGGGTATAGCATCAAAAAAGGGGACATCATATCAAAAAAGGGGGCATCGTATCAAAAAAGGGTGCATCGTATCAAAAAAGTGCACATTGTTCAACACTCGGCACATAGCATATCGTTGGTTGTATATGGTATGTGTCTATTGAGGCTCATTGCCCGACGGGGGCGCATAACATATGTAAGCCGCCTCAATAGGCGCATTTCACGACGGAGGCGCACAGTGCACCATATTTAGGCGCATTACAAAGTGTCGTTCCCGGTGTATAATGTGGCTAGTTTTGGTGTACGACAGTTCATTTACAACAAGAATATGGCGTAAAAAGTGGGTTTGCCGCAAAATAGAACAAAAAACTGGTGTTGGCGTGTTGGGACATGTCACCCATTAGGTGGACTACAGTAATCAAGGTTCAATACAAGAGCATGGTTAATAAACCACTCATTGCGGTCTATTATCTACTCAAATTTTCCAAGAAAAATTGAAATGTAGGCTGAGATCATTTACATGCTAAGTCATTTGCAGGTTCTGTGGTACTAGCACAACCTATGCACCATGTAACTAAGAACCTTTCATTGATTTTGCCCAGAAGACAGCTATACTAGCTGTATATTTCATATCCTATTTTTGTTTTCATTTTATTCATAAAATATGTAAAACCCTGAAAAGTCATACTAAATAATTTCAGCAATTCAAAAGGATAACCAGGACATCACGAATGAATATTTATCTTGCTACCGAGCTGTTTAAAATAGATGTGCCATTTCAACAACATTTGGTTAGTCCTTCCTGTTATCATTTTTCAATCTTTATGCCAAGCGTCTGGCACCCAGTGAATACTATCAGTGCCTTTGTTTCAAGTTTCTGTTTACTTCAGCAATAATTTGATTCCAAGTCAGCAGCAAAAAACATGTCACAACTAATTTCCGCGTAACTGCATCACAAACTTGTTGTAGGTACAAAAAAGCCAGCAGAGGTTAATTAGAAAATATCTCTAGAAGATAACAAGCTCAATAAAAGTAAACTGAAACAGAACTCTGAATTATGGGTTATCTTCATAACTTAAGGATAAGATTACATGGAAGAAAAATTCTGGTAAGAGGTCTTGCACACTGTGATACAGTTTGTATCATGACAAATCATAACGCTGAATACACAGTCAAAAGAAAATGGAGTTGTATCTCAATAAAACATGAAATACCTTATTTAATCCAAAAATAAAAAGACACTAAAAAAAAAGAGGAAAACCAATCAAAAAAGACAACCAGTGGCAAAAGTTAGTACTAGAGAGTTACGTATATATGCAAATACAAATTCTATTATTCGCAAAGTACCACCTTACTAAGATTTTGAGTTTATCAAAATCCACATTATGGGATATAAGACAAGTGTCCAACACACTCAATCCAGAAGAGGATCCTAAGACTATTCAACATATACATTCATGTCAGATAACAAGCTGTAACTGACTAATTTATGCACCCAACTACTGCCAGAAAAAGTACTCCTAAACATCCAAAAAGGGTCAGATAGTAACCTAAAAAGGCACAATGACCATTGGAGGCCTCAGAATTATGACAAAATATTTACCCATATTAAGGGGGAGGAGGGGTGAGGCACCACTGATTTCCTGTTCCAACGCATTTCGCCACAATGGCTTAATCAGAGGTGTTCTTAACCCAATTGCAGTCGTGCCCAATTTGCCATTTTCCCTCCCTGGTGTCATGTGACTCATTACTGTTACAAGGTCTCAGGTGTCAATATGGACCAGGTGTGTTAAATTTGGTGTTTATCGCTCTCATACTTTCATACTGGTCACTGGAAGTTCAGCATGGCACCTCATGCGGGTCTAAACAAAAACAGTCCTGTAGCACTCACCCTTCCTTTAGGATCCCGGATATATAACAGGCTGTCTGCATGGATCACCGGCAGCTCCCCACCTCCAATTTATACTTGTTAAACCGGTGAGCTGTGAACAAGGGCTCAGATGAGCCATACACACATCAGCTGATACGATGCACAGATTTGTCTCTGAATGTTCATGATGTTCACATAATAAAGGGAAAGGCTGGATTGTATACCATTACTGGTTTCACAAGCATGGCACCTCATGGCAAAGAACTCTCTGTGGATCTGAAAAAAAGAATTGTTGCTCTACACAAAAATGGCTTAGGTAGAAGAAGATTGCATACACCCTGAAACTGAGCTGCTTCATGATGACCAAGACCGTACAGCGGTTTAACAAGACAGATTCCCCTCAGAACAGGCCTTGCCATGGTTGTCAAAGAAGTTGAGTGCACGTGCTCAGCATGCTATCCAGAGATTTTCGTTTCAAAAGTATGAGTGCTACCATGTGTGTGTTGCAAATTTATGTATCTCAGCGTGTAATGTTATTATGTGTAACCACAATACTGCCTCCATGTGGTTGGAAGACTGAACATTTATATATGTGGGCCAAAAGAGGGGGACATGACACCTAACTGGTCATATCATAGAAGATACTTTAGCCCACACTCACCAGCCAACGGGTAGGGATTAACAGAAAAAGATGCCATGCCATCCATTTATCAGTGTAGAGAAGAACAACTCCTGACACACTTACAGTTAGCACCCACATCAAAGCACTGCGTAGTAATGTATAGCATAATATTGGTGGCATAAAGGGGGGAATGTCTCATCCAAACTCACTCCACTGTGCCCTGTACGCACCAGTGTAGCAGATGAATGTAGCTTGCAATTGTTGCCGTTAAGTGGATTTTCTGCTACAGTCACCATCCTGGTACAAGGTATCTACTAGTAGGTTTACAAGTGCTATATGTGATATATGTGACATCACCAGGGCCTGAGGATATATGAATATATATATTTAAAATATGGTGATATGGTCAGTAAAGAGTATAAGGCATTCATGAATATTGGTTTCAGTGAATCCAAGTGAAGACATAAACAGTCTTAGATTCCTAAGTACAGTTAACATTTTTACACAATAATTTTCCCTATGAAAACACAGAGTATCATCAAAGAGCTTTAAGAACATCTGCACAGTGCTTGAAACAAGAGTTTCCCTTTTGTCCCTCACCATCTGCTACAGAACTCAAAAACCAGACCAGGTGAGCCTATTGTGTCAATGTTATGGAAAGAGGGAATCCTTCACAAAACAATCAGCAGTAGAGATTTATTAGACTGAGTTACAAAGAACTGCTACTCTTTAAACATTATGCAGATTAACTATTTTGTGAAATCTTTTCACATATGTGAAGTTTTATAGAAAGTGTTAATAAATGAGAAAATAGTGTCATTGTCTAAGGTAATTATTTCTGTATTCTGTAGTGTTCATAACATCTCAACAAATCCAACAGAATATCACTATGTTTCAAATACAATTGAGCAGATTAACTAGAATTCGGGTGAAATTTGTATAAAAAAGTACCGCATTTTTCAGACTATAAGACGCACTTTTTCCCCCCAAATTTGGGAGGAAAATGGTGGTACGTCTTAAAGTCCGAAAAATACAGTAGGTGCATCCTATTGTCCGGTGCATCTTAAAGTTTGAAAAATACAGTAGGTGCATCTATTGTCCGGTGCATCTTAAAGTCCAAAAAATAGGGTAGGTGCGTCTTATGGTCCGGTGCCTCTTAAAGTCCGAAAAATACCGTAGCTTGGACCACGCTTAGTATGTGTTTTAGGCACTTTTGAGACACGCTTGAGAAGGGAGCATGGCATGAGATTAATCAAACGTTATATGAATTTAATGTTATATGTTTATGATTTTGAACACATCCTGTATTAATAAATGGGCAAATATATTCTTAGCAAAGGGTGTAAATGTAAAACGTTGAGTGCTAAAATATTTTTGACTTTTAAATAATATACTTTTTGGCAATTTGTCTTTTTGGTTGCATTAGAAAAAGGTAACAAATTGCAATTTTACTCCATAATCACAGAACAAGACTTTTCATAATAGTGGTATAGTAAGATTGGATTCTATATTTAAAATCTAAATCATAGTTGCTTAGTTAAACACAATCAGGATCATAAAATGATTGTTCAACATGTTGTAAACAGGTGGTGTTCCTTTTTTTTTTTATCTGGTCCAGCTGCTTGTCCAGGTTTTTCATGATCAGATGAAAAGGAATGGATAGCTATTAGTCTTTGTTTAGAAAGGGAATCATGAATCACGTTATGCCTTCCCCATTAGCAACCTTTGTCAGACCTCTATGTAGTATGGCATCTCTCCAGCTTCCTGTAAACTTATAAAGCTGTTACAAAAACACTGGGACAATTGACTTTAATTGGCACTTTAATTGCTATTCTCAGATGAGATGAAATAGGCAGGAGAACTAAAATCGACTTGTTTGCTGTTTTATGTGATTACTCTAGAGAACAGTTGATACTATACCTCCAGTTTGGGTAGTACAAGCTGATGTACACACAGAAAGTAGTTTTGATTACTTGTTTAATGCCTATCCAGTTTACTTCCACATAGCTTTAAAATAATAAAATGTCCAGTTAATAAAATTTTTTATTTTTGTTTATTTTTATAAAAATCATCCGCATAGGTAAAAAACAGCCAAATCAAATTGTGTATCCAATAACAATGAATAAAGTTTTCATTGTGTATCTGCTTGTAGATATTAAATACAAAACAGTATTGTTTAGGAATCCTCTTCTAGTGACAGGGCAATCACAAAGGTGCAGGGTTCATAATAAATAAAAACGTTTTCTCACCATGCTTAATAGAGCCACAGCCAGCTTTAGACTCACACTTCCTGATCAGGCTGTTGGTGGTTCTATAGCAGTGGTAGGCATATCAACCCTGCTATTCCTAGCTATTCCTGCAACAGTGATATGAGTGCAAGAGGTTTATAATCTGTAGTGCACAAAACTTAAACTTAAATCTTGTCATTAACTTAGATAACAAAGCTCATGTGCTAGCGATGAGACTCAGCAGCAAGTGACTTATCATAGACAGCAGTTTGGAACAATCATATAAGAGAAAGTGCAGAGAGAGGTGGTCCATAACCAAGAGAAACTTGTGTACAATAGTAGTAAATAAAATCTTCTTTATCTCATGAACAAAGTAATATCACAGCGGCCATATATTTGGTAGAAATTAATTTATGGTCTTTAATGTCCTTGCAGAGTTTGCAGCTGCACACCTACTGTATTGTGCAGCTGAGGAATTTGAGAGCAAAATGTCAGTAGCAAACCAGCTCTTTAGAGAGAAGCAGGGGTGGTTTATTATCATCCCTGCCTTTACTGATCACTGTCCCCACATTGCTTAATGCTTGCCATCTCCGGCTGTTTTGTCCTCACCCGTTCTTGGTAACTGCAGGAGCTGCTTGGTTCCAATTACAAAGGAAATCAGCAACAACAACAAAAAAATATCCAACTATGCCCCTAGAGGTTTTCATCTGATGTTTAATAAAACCACTCAATGACTATTTATGTTGGGGCAGCTGACATATAACTCTGCATGGACGATCTCTAATGTCCTAGCATAGTTTGCAGGTACACGGCAATTGTAAAAAATACATAAAATAAGGCCTTATGTATCATGGAAAGAGCGGCAAAAATAATAGTAAGATAACCAAGTGTGAGAAAGACGGTTAGAAACTGGTTAAGACAATATTTATCAGGTTCTTTTTTGTTGTCATTTGAATGATGAAGAAAATTGACAATTCCAAGCAATATAACTAAAATACTCTACTTTTTCACAAAGAATAGGTAAGACCTGTTGTATTTAAGGAGCTGCAGCACACTCCTCAAATAGCATGTTTTGTGTTCTGGAATGTGCAACAGTAGATTCATATTCCTTTCTGGTTTACCATTCACATTGGTCTTCCATTTGTGCACCAGCATTAGTAAATACAGGCTCGGACTGGCCCCCAGTGGAACAGGGGCATAGCAGACCTGGAGTTTCTTTTAAACTGAATTTACATCCTTGGGAGAGGCAGAAAGGCAGAGAGAAAGTGGCAAAAATTAAAGGGCAGAGTATAAGAGGCATGTGCAGTAGCTGTAGGGTGGGTCCCCAGAATTAACTCCACTGGTGTGCCCCCAGAATGAAATTCTACTGGTGTGCCCCTAGAATGAAATTCTACTGGTGTGCCCCCAGAATGAAATTCTACTGGTGTGCCCCTAGAATGAAATTCTACTGGTGTGCCCCCAGAATAAAATTCTACTGGTGTGCCCCCAGAATGAAATTCTACTGGTGTGCCCCCAGAATGAAATTCTACTGGTGTGCCCCCAGAATGAAATTCTACTAGTGTGCCTCCAGAATGAAATTCTGCTGGTGTGACCTATGTACCCCAGTCTAATAATGAGTAAATATGTCCTGTGACGCTTTGTTGAGCAAATTATATTCTATCAGATATTTTAACTTTTTATTTCAGCAGAGTAACGATGGAAATAAATGCTAGCATGCTCTACTTGCTCAAGGATTGCTTTTGAAACCGGTGCTGTATTTGAGGCCACTTTTCATTATAATATAAATCAAACATATGTTTGGAAATTTTGCTTTGCGTTGTAACAGATGGTACAACTGCTTCAAATAAAGTTTTAAACAAAGCACTTTGTCACTAAAGGGTCCTTTCTAAATCATGTATCCAATTGTAGAAATAAGTCTGCAAATAAAAGCTGGTTACCCAGTGCATCCTCATACAAGGTTCAATTTATTATTCCTTAGATGCCGTGCATAAAAACAGGGCATGCTGTCTGTTTCCACAATGTGCTGACACTAAGCATTTAGGTCGAAAAGGCATTGGCCCTGGAAAAAAAATTTCACTTGCTAATTATCTTCAGAGCTAAAGAGATAATGGCATGCATCAATTCTTAGACAATTTTCCTTACTAAAACAAGTTTACCTAAAAGGTTACTTTTTACTGAAGTATTGCAGTTTGGTTTCCCAAAGAATTAATCCTATAAACATTATTGTAGAACTTCAATCATAGCAAATTTATGACAAAACAAGCCAATGGGCAACAAAAAAATAAAATACAAGGGTTTTGTTACAGCCTTTTTAAGGCAGTTTTTAAATGATGTTCTTTGAACATGCAATGTTTGATGCTGCCTTTAAAGAGGTTGTCTCACTACATCAATTCATCTTACCTAAGTTCTGTTTTCCCAGTTTCATTTTTGAATTCAGGGGTGTGTTTACTGGCTTCTAATGGCTACTCAAGCTGCTGAGGACAGCAGGTCTGTAGCTATAACAACAAGCCCTTGCAGCATATCAGGAGAGATCAAACAGGTCTGTAGCTATAGCGCCAGTGCTGGCAGCCTATCAGGAGAGATCAACACAGGTCTGTAGCTATAGTTACCTGAGTTGCTGATGCAGAGGGGATATCTAGGAATAGGTTGGACACTGTTAATGGACAAATATTGCTGAGTGACTTGTTTTTGCAAGATCTTTAACATAAAAAGCAATCCTTGTAGTGAGACAATCCCTTTAAGGTATACTAAAAGCCTATTGAAGTAAAGACTATACCTGAGCAAGCAACATTTTAAACAAATAGATACATAACTGAGCATAAATTTTCTATAGTGTTTTATGTATTCCTATAAACTCTCAGCAACCATCTGTTTTAGGCACTTTAGCCTCCTGAAGATATATCCATCTTATTTGTTTTCAGCATCAAATCAAAGTTGGTAGAAAGGTGACTAGATAAGTAACTAATAGCAAATGAAATAAAAAGGAAATAAAAAGGTAATGGCAGAAAATAGCAAAACATCAATTTATGCTTAGGTCTCTATGTGTTCAAATGCATTCATTAGAAAGAGAAAGGGGATTGGTGTTAAAAGCACCACTTTACTCATATCCTATTTTTGCCCCCAGCCTAATGTTTTACATGTCAAACAAGGTCGTTTTCAAAACAAATAAAAAATGAGCTGCATGTTGCCTGGAGACAAAGTGGAGGAATGAAATAAACACATTTCTCCAACCTCAGTCACTCTCACTGCAAAACGCAACATAAAAGGGAAAGTTGAAGAACAGTCATTTTACGCCCTTTATAGTGACAACGTCCACTAATGTAGCTTGGCAGTAGTGCAAGAAGAAAAAAGTGAAAGAAATCTAGACTGATTTCAATAACACATAAAAAGTGGGAAAATTCAGAATGTAAACACTGGTTTTAAACTTCTCCTATTCTTGAATCTGACAAATTAAATTTTATAAAATTAATTCTGTCTCTTGTAACATTGTTAAGCTTTGTCCCAAATACTCACATTGTAAACTACAGAGATCAATGAGGTTATATATAATAAAATATTAGGGTATACTTAGCTGTCAGGGTAAAAATATGAACCAACTCAGCACAAAGGACATAATAGTAATTTTCTAAATGGACTATATATACAGGCTCGGAATGGCAGCCGGGGCCCGGGAATCCCCCCCCCCCCCCCCCGAGCCGCTGTGGGCCCCGGAGGCAGTGCCGTCCCCCGGGCCCGGGCCGCGCATCCGGTCCTGGACGCCCGGGCCCCAACGCGCCCAGAGCCGGCCAGAGACCCCGGCCCGGGAGTTTGGGGACAAATGTTATCCCCCCGGCAGGCTGAAGGCTTTAGGCCTTCAGCCTCCCGGGGCGCCGGCCCCTATGCTGACATAGGCGGCGAAAGTGACGTCACTTCACCGCGCCCCCTATGCAGGGCGGCAGTGAACCGGGGAGCAGGAGCCCGAGCCAGGTAAGTGGCTGGCTGTTGTTTTTTTTTTTTTTTAAACTACCTACAAGGGGGGGCCCGGGCTACAAGGGGGGGGGGGTGGCAACAAGGGGGGTCCCGGGCTAAAGGGGGCCCCTGGCTACAAGGGGGTCCTGGTACAAGGGGTCCTTGGCTAAAGGGGGCCCTGGACTCTAAAGGTGGTCCCTGGCTTCAAGGGGGGCCCTGGCTACAAGGGGGCCCTGGCTACAGGGGGGGAGGGCCCTGACTAAAGGTGGTCCTGGCTACAAGGGGGGCCCTGACTAAAGTGGTCCCTGGCTACAAGGGGGCCCTAGCTACAAGGGGGGGGGGCCCTGACTAAAGGGGGGCCCTGGCTACAAGGGGGGGCCCTGACTAAAGGTGGTCCCTGGCTACAAGGGGGTCCCTGGCTACAAGGGGGGCCCTGACTAAAGGTGGTCCCTGGCTACAAGGGGGGTCCCTGGCTACAAGGGGGGCCCTGGCTACAAGGTGGGGCCCTGACTAAAGGTGGCCCCTGGCTACAAGGGGGGGCCCTGACTACAAGGGGGGCCCTGACTAAAGGTGGTCCCTGGCTACAAGGGGGTCCCTGGCTACAAGGGGGCCCTGACTAAAGGGGGCCCTGGCTACAAGGGGGGGCCCTGACTAAAGGTGGTCCTGGCTACAAGGGGCCCAAAGGGGCCCCCTAACAAGGGGGCCGGGTTTAAAGGGGGCCCCTGCTAAAGGGGGCCCTGGCTACAAGGGGGGGCCCTGACTAAAGGGTCCCTGGTTTACAAGGGGGGCCCTGCTAAAGGGGGGGGGGCCCGGGTACAAGGGGGGTCCCCTGGCTACAAGGGGTCCCTGGCTAAAAGGGGGGGGCTGGACTAAAGGGGTCCCTGGCCAAGGGGGGCCTGACTAAGGGGTCCGGGCTACAAGGGGGCCCTGACTAAAGGGGGGGGCCTGGAACAAAAGGGGGTCCCGGGCTTAAAGGGGGGGGCGGGACTAAAGGGGCCCTGACTAAAAGGGGGCCCGGGCTAAAGGGGGTCCCTGTACAAGGGGGCCCTGGCTCCACGGGGGGGGGGTCCTGGGCTAAAAGGGGTCCCTGGCTAAAAGGCGGCCTGGCTACAAGGGGTCCCGGGCTACCAGGGGGGTCCGGGTTACAAAGGGGTCCTGGTACAAGGGGGGCCCTGATCAAGGGGCCTACTACAAGGGGGGAGGGCTACAAGGGGGGGCCCCCTGGCTAAAAAGGGGGGCCTGACTAAAGGGGGTCCCTGGCTATAAAGGGGAGGGGGCCCTGGCTACACGGGGCCCTGACTTCAAAGGGGGCCTGCTAAAAGGGGGGGGGTCCCTAAAAGGGGCCCGGGCTCCCTAAGGGGGGCCCTGACTACAAGGGGGCCCTGGCTAAAAAGGGGATGCTTTGCTACAAGGGGGCCCTGCTACAAAGGGGGCGGCTCCTAATACAAGGGGGGCCGGCTACCAACGGGGTAGGCTAAAGGGGGGCCTACCCTGACACTAAAAGGGCCCCCTAAAGGGGTATCTACCAAAGGGGCCCTTGCTGCGAAATCCTAAGAGGCCTTACGCCTGTAACTACTTTATGGGAAGCCCTAACTGCCTGTATACTCCTAAAGGGGGTCCCTAACTGCTTGCAGCCTATATAAAGGGGACCCTAATACCTACAGTTACCCAACTGGGAGAAACCACCTACCTACAGACTGGGGTTGCTTGCCTATTTGCCTACCTACCTAGGGTCTTGTTACCCACCTGGTAATATAATTGAGAGGGAGCAAACCCAAAAGTTTTTAGCATTTTCTCCAGGGGTTAGTCGTCTCCCCACCCTCCAACCCCCTTTGGACACTAGGCCTCTAAGTTATGGCTTGTACCCGCTCTCCACCCCTGGGAAGTTTGTACAGAGGTGGAATAGATAAAGAGGTGCTGGAAAATTGGGGATTCTAAGATATTTGTGTGTAATTTCTGCAGGGATGAGCTGTGGCGGGACAAGTCATCATGATGGTGCGGAACTGATGCAGAAGAAAAGGGGAAAAAGAACGACTCAAGAGAAGAGAACGACTCATCGTAGATATCTCCGGTGAGTCCTGATTTTACTTCTATATTGGATCAAGCTGTATTCACTGTAATGTATGTGACCTGAGCTGGTGTCTGACCTCTATGTGGTTCTATATGGTGGTGGTGGGAGGTTATACCTGAGCTGGGGTCTATCACTATGTGGTCTCTATATGGCAGTGTTGAGGTTATACCTGAAACTGGTGTCTGATCACATTGTGTTCCCCTATGGTGGCGCTGTAGGTTATACTGAGCTGGTGTCTGACCTCTATGTGGTCCTTATATAGCAGTGTTAAAAGGTTATACCTGAGCTAGTGTCTGACCTCTATGTGGTCTCTATATAGCAGTGTTGTAGGTTTTACCTGAGCTGGGGTCTGACCTCTATGTGGGTATCCTATTTTTGGCGTGTGTAGTTTTTTTATCTGGCTGGTTTTACCATTGTCTGCCCTGCTCTATATGGCGGTGTTTTAGGTTATACCTGAGCTGGTGTCTGACCTCTATGTGGTCTCTATATGGTGGTGTTGTAGGTTATACCTGAGCTGGTTTCTGGGGCCTCTATGTGGTCTCTCTATGGCAGTGTTGTAGGTTATACCTGAGCGGTGTCTGACCTCTATGTGGGGCTCCATACTGCGGTTTTTGTAGTTATACCTTTAGCTGGGTGTCTGATGTCTATGTGGTCTCCATATTGCGGTGTTGTAGGTTATACCTGAGCTGGTTTCTGACCTCTTATGTGGTCTCTAATGGCGGTGTTGTAGGTTATACCTGAGCTGGTGTTGGGCCTCTATGTGGTCTCTATATGGCGGGTGTTGTAGGTTATATCGGCACTGCTATAATACCAGCGTACATGTTTCCCTGATTGACCCTGTGATAGGAGGTTAGACTTTTACTTTCTTGCTGGTGTTTTATTTTAGAAGGGTGGTGAGGTGTGTGTAAAGGGAAACATGGTGGGGGATTTGTATGTGGGTGGAAGGGGTATTGTATGTGAGTGGAGGATATTGTATGTGGGTGGAGGGGGATTTGTATGTGGGTGGAGGGAGATATTGTATTGAGTGGAGGGGGATATTGTATGTGGGTGGAGGGGGATATTGTATGTGGGTGGAGGGAGATATTGTATGTGGGGGAGGGGGATATTGTATGTGGGTGGAGGGGGAGGATTTTTGTTGGTGGGTGGTGGGAGTTATTGTATGTGGGTGGAGGGGGATATGGATGGAGCTACTTAGCCAGTTCTATGATATGTTAGACTTTTGCATATGTTTTGACTCTTTTGCTATTGTACTACACAATACAGTTCTGTTTCGCACACTGTATTATGTGGTAAAATGGCGCGATTATGTCCGAGAGGGGGGTTTAAAATTTTTATGTACAGTAGGGTGGGCCCCCTAAGATCAACTCCCCTGTGGGCCCCAGACCCCCCAGTCCGACACTGTATATATATATAAATAAATCCAAAACTGGGACATTATTTAGTCAAAAAGACAAGGCCATACTTACAGCTCAGAGGCTGGACCATGAACTGAGCACAGTTGGAGGCAAACACAGGTCTCTGTGCTATTTGGGAAAGGTGAAACAGGTGCAGATAATTGATATGCACCTCACCCACCCATCCACTAAAAGAGCAGCTGAATTACAAAAGCTGCAGGTTTAATAGGTACCAATTCACACCAGTATGCAAAAAAAACAAAAAAACCACAGTGCAATACATGGGGAGACTGCACAAATACCGATAAACAACTACTCTCACGTCTTCTATGTATGAGGGGTGTGTGGTTACTGGTATTATGATTGTATATGAGTAAAAACAATACAGAGGGTGCCGCCATTCTGACAAAAACGTGTGGTACACCATGCCGGCTTACCGGCACTCAATTAGGTGGGCTGCCCAGCACCTTCCAGGTGTCCAACACAAAGTATTAAAACCCTCTGCTTCCCAGTAACATACTAGAACAATATGAGGTATTGGTTGATACAGTGGCCAAGTAGCACAGGGGCCTGTGTTTGCCTCCTACTGTGTTCAGTTTATGGCCCAGCCTCTGAGCTGTAAGTGTCAAGTTGATGATTTAATGGAAAACATTATAATCTGTTCTATTATTACATCCTTATCAAGCTCATCAGATATTGTGCTCTGTATTACATCCTTATCTTAGTTCATCAGATATTTTCCATACAGCTTTCTCTGGAACAGAAGCGCTGCTTTCAGCCAGAAGAACAAGGCCTTCAGAAATTCAGCTTGTGGAGGATGCTGAGAGTGTACAAGGACACTTGCTATACTGCACAGATGCAAATCCTGCTTTGTGGCTTCAAATATAATCTGCCTTAGCAACAACCAACTAGCCAATTATGTGATTCTTGACACATACCAAAGAGATATGAAGCGGTAACTTTCTGATAATAAAACAGATCTATGCACCCGACCGTCCTGTGTGGTGTGTATTTTTAAGCTCTCAGCTGAGAACAGTTTTGATACCCAATTTGGACAGAGACAACTAATTGGATAGGAGTAGAAGGAAAAGATCATTCCACACCTGAGATCCCTCACCTAACATAAGTATGGCCTTGTATTTTTGACTACATATAAATAATTAACACTGCAAACTTTTTCCATGGTACTGATTGTCATGACTATACGCGAGGATCCTACTCTCTTCTTAAATAGTGGTTACTTATCTATCTGGATGCTAGGGAAGTTCTTTATGAGATACAATACTGTATGTCCCCACAGTGCTGACAGGGAAAGGATATCCTGTAATTGACATTAAGAGGAGGGGCTATTTTTTCTGATGAACTGATCAGCACGCTTAGACCCTTTATGAATAGCTATCAATGTTGGGGAAAGTGATCACATATTATTCATTTTCATTTTAGCAGGTCCTCATAGGCAGATAATAGACAGTTATAGGTCCCCCTAAGCAAGTTATAGACAGGGTTTTAAAAACAAAAAAAACTCTTACCTCAATCCCCCACTGCTCCGACTCATGGCCACTCCGCTCTGTCTTTTGGCACAGAGGGCGTGATGTCATCAGGCCGCACAGGCAGCGTGATGACACACACACCGCCTGTGCCGGAAACTCCAGACGGAGTCCACTGCGGAGCAGGGAGCGCTCGCTCTCTGCGCCGCAGTGGTATCTCTTCTCCTGTATGCGCTCCGGAGGAGTCGCATATAGGTGAGGAGATGGCCAACAGCGCTCGGGCCACAGTAGCACCCGGACGCTACATGGGCTCCCAGAGGAGCCGCATATAGCTGAAGTGTCCCTGCCGTCGCATGGGCCATCGCAGCGCCCGAGCACCGACAGTGACTCGAGTATAAGCCAAGGTCGGAATTTTCATCACATTTTTTGTGCTGAAAAACTCTGTTTATACTTGAGTATATACGGTATATCTATATTCCCACTTTAGACAATGAATGCAAATCGATAGGATATGTCATCATTGTCTGATAGATTCGGGACCCAGCTTTGGGACCCACACTTCTCCAAAACAAGCCCCGAAGCCCCTCTATTCTGATTGGAGAGATGGTCAGGTCTCTCCAGTAGACATGAATGGAAGTTCCAAGTATATCAGAAGACATGAATGAAAGTTCTGAGTATAGCAAAGTGGAGAGGTTTGGGTCCAAGAGGTGGCAATATGTCATCGTTGTCTAATGTGGGAATACCCCCTTAAGTCTACAACAACTTTACAGCAGCTAAATGGACTATGTGAACCTGTAGTCTGGAGATGAATCATTGAATTCTATGGGAGAATTTTGTAGGCATGCATTGTAGAAACTAGTAAAAATTAGAAGATTTTAGATTTTTTTTTGTATAGATACAGATGTGAAAAAAAAAATTCAGCTGGACTACTAAATCAAAGCAATTATGCTGTAGATTGCAGGATCTTGATCTGAAGTTAGGTCTTTATATGCCATGCTTCAGATGTTGCAATGTTTTATTTCTTTACTTTTGCCACAATTGTTTACTACATGCAATGTTAAAAAATGCAGCAATGTTGAAAAAGAGCCTTAAGGCCGTTTACACAGCAAATGACAAATACCGGTCGGTTTATGCGACCGGTACTTGCACGGTTTTGTGGCCGTCCGCACGGCCACAGGGGGAACAGCTTTTCTCCGCGATGAGGAAAGCCCTCCCCCGTCACATTGAGATGCACATATTCCGTCCGGAAACCAGACGGACGAATGTGCATGCTCAATGTTTTTCTGGCGGCCCGTGGGCGGAAAAACCCGTTCAGCAGTCCCCATAGTGCCCCGTTCTGCTAATTTTCAGAGGTTTGCAGTTTTGCAGACTGCCTTAAAAAACTGCTGAAAACCCATTAAACCCTTATGTTTCTTGAATTAATTTATAGAGCCATATTATTTAAATAGCTGGAATAGATTATATCAATTTTCCCTTAATACATCATATTAATTTACCCCACAGAGATACAAGTACTACTTGCCACACATGTAGCTATATGACTGCATGCACTTCATTACTTAATAATGAAATTAGATGTTTAATTGTATTTCCACTGACACTTGGAACACATTCCCTTATGCTAGCCAGATGTTTCGAGCACAGCGATTATCTGCCTTATATCAGTGACATGAAAGCAAACAACAAACATGCCTTGTTTTCAGCATTCAGCTCACTGCTCTGTTATATAAGATAAGAAGCCTCTCAGGAAACCACAAGAGATATCATCATGGGAAAAACTGGAAGTTCACTGTTAAGCTCACATATAAACGTGGGATGAAGATTACAGAGGTTCCCTTCTAATTTATTGCACTCTTAGATGATTAGGTCTGATTCTATGTGTCTCATGTCATGTACATTTATTTTTACTTGGTACTTGGATGACACAGGTCTGAGTGTTAAGCAGCTTTACAGAATCACAATATTAACACTTCAGGAGTTTTTCGCCAAGGTAAATAAACCGGTCACCTTGACCTGATTACCTAATCTGCTGGCAGCATGTTATAGAGCAGGAAATACATACAGGAGATAGCTGTCAATCACTGATAAGTCAACCTACCGGACTCTTTAACTCAGAATAAGCAGGGATTTAAATGAGTAAAATAAAAATTCTACTAAGTCTTTTTCCACAAAGCTAAACATCAATCCGCTCAGCTCCTCCTGCTCTATAACATGCTACCAACAGATCAGATAGCGTGTTAAATTTGTAATTTTCCCTTTGAATTGTACCAAATCAACTGTGGACTACTAAGCTTACTTTGCCTGTATGAATCACTAAGGGTGCACTCTCTACCACACAGCTTACCTGCAAAATGATTAATAGGGAGCACCAGTCACTTCATCTGCACCTCTGTGGGTGACAGTTATTGCTAAGCTACTACCCTTATCAGGCTTTTCCCATCATAGACATGTATCACCAATTCACATGATAGGTGATATGTTTGATCATTGAGGATCCCAGAATTGCTAAAATGTACCAGGCACCCTACTTGGCTATTTTTTTTTTTTTATCAGTCTCGTATAATTTTAATGGAGCAGCAGTATGCATGGTCGACCACTGTGAGACACACATAAAGTTACATCTGTTATGGAACAAGGCGTCATAAGGCCTCTGTTCCACCCATCACTCCTGTAGTCTGGCTACAGGAGGTCGCGTCTTGTAGGCCTCACACCTATAGAAGGTGGTGCAGTGTAGTGACATACTCATACCACAGTTAATAATGTGTTGTGGAAAATGCTGCATAAACCCAGCCCTATTTAGCAAAATATAACACAGAAAGCCCAGGATATTTTAAGGACCCTAGCAATGCCATTGCCTTTTGTTTTTAGATAAAGTGCCCAACTTGTTATTTAGCTTTTACACTTTGGGCCACATGTATGAAATTTGGCGTTTAAACGCCAAATTTCATGTGCATTAAAATAGCATAGAACGCGCCTGATTTATGAACCCACTCTACACCGAGTCATAAATCAGGCACATTCTAGCGCTAAGATGACAATTGTGGCTCAGGTAAGCCACTTTGAAAGTGGTTTACCTGTTCCGGCAGTAATGAGCCTGGAATTGCCATAGCCGAAGCTATAAATCCTATAGCTTTGTATGTGTTGTAGTGTGACCCGCTCCCACACTCCCCGATATTCAGGCAAATTACAAAGTACTCGCTTGCGCCTCTGTCTATGCGCCTGATGATGGTGTTTGGGAGGCATTTCAGTGAAGTGAACGGGGCTGTGCCTGATGTCTGGCTGAAAATATGCCAGGTGTCTAGCGCAGCCCCGTTCATACATGTCCCCCTTTGAGTCTAATCTAACTTACAGTAAAGTTATACTCCCCACACCAGCTTGACACTCTCCACAAGGAGAAGCATTTCTACTATAGAACTTCTAAACTTGTCTTGTAATAGTTGTTAGTGTTGAGCGATTTTTATCGACAAGGTTGAAATCGGCAAGGTTTTTATGGTGATCGAAATTTTCAGATCATGCGATAATTAAGGTTAAAATCTGTGCTCTCTATTAAGAGCGCCGCCATTTTCGTCCGCTTCCTGCATTTTGGCCCGGCCAGCAATCAGATTACAGAATAGAGCAGGGTAGAGATGTGTGTGCGACGTCATGACTGGGATGTGTTATGGTTGCGATTGGCTGGAAATATCACATGACTCGTTTTAAAAATAGAACAGCCCTCCTGTTCAGCCTTAGTGTCTCTCAGCGTATCATAGGAATAAGGACGTGCGCTCTGCCTGTGGCCAAACAGCTCAGTGAAATTAGGTCTATTTTCTGCACAGAGAACACGCCTTACGATTAGCTGTGATCCTTCATTTAGTTAGATTAGAGATTTGAGATTTTTCTGTAGTTAGTAGGAGATTTTATGCTGCATCTAGCTTTTAAAGTCACAGGGGAAGCGCGGAGGGGGTGGGGGGGAGGGGGCCGCGGGCGAACAAGAAACAGCTCTATCCTTATAGCAGAAACGGATAAGGTCACCAAGACTTAGTGTAGACATTGCACTGCCAATATCTTTATTATTAACAGTTTGCTTTTGAAATATTTCCTTGGATTATGGGCAGCCTGAGACTTATATTGGATACAATTATTTCTAGTAACTGCAGGTCTTTTGTAAGGTGCAAAACTCACTCTTTTTATTATCAGTATACATTTCAGATAGGTGTTCATTTTCCATTTTACCCATTCCAACTGTTGTTGATGATACACACCTCTGCAGTTAAATACAAATTTCCAGAAATCTTGTAGTCAGCACTAGGTTGTTTGTTGCAAATATACCGTGTATCATACGAAAACCATAACAGATACGTGTTTTTTGACTTTTGCGCACCAGCTTTGTTCATTGACGCAGCATCCACGTAATCTTTAAACAGCAATTCTATAGTCACCACAGGTGAATGAAAACGCGGTGCAAAAAATACCGTGTATTATACGAAAACATGACTGATACAGTGTTTCTTTGACTTTTGCGCACCCAGCTTTGTTCATTGACGCAGCATCCACGTAAATCTTAAAACCGCACATGTCTATAGTCACCACAGGTGAATTGAAAGGCTGGCAAAAAATACCGTGGTTATTATACGAAAACATAACAGATACGTGTTTTTGGACTTTTGCGCACCAGCTTTGTTCATTGACGCAGCATCCAGTAATCTTAAAACCAGCAATTCTATAGTCACAAGGTGAACTGAAAGGGGCAAAAATACCGTGTATTATGACGAAAATAACAGATACGTTGTTTTTGACTTTGCGCAACCCAGCTTGTTCATTGACGCCAGCACCACGTATCTTAATAACAGACAATTCTATAGTCACCCACAGGTTGTATTGATGGTGCAAGAAATACAAGTGTATTATACGTAAACTTAACAGACACGTTGTTTTTTGACTTTTGCTCACCAAGTTTTGTTCATTCATTGACGCTTGGCATCTTCGTAAATCTGTAAAACGCAATTCTATTAGTTCACCACAGGTGGAATTGGAAGGTGCAAAAAATACCGTGTATTATTCGAAAACATAACAGATGCGTGTTTTTTCGCCTTTTTGCCCAGTCAGATTTGTTGATAGACACCTTGCAGTTAAATTTGAATCCAGCAATTATTGTTTTGATTAGAGGATTTGAGAATAGCTGGTGATTTTGCCGTCTTTAATTAAGGAGACTTTCAAAAACTATTCCATACCTTCTCAAATTTTATATTTCTGAACATGGAGCGATATGCAGGTGGTAGCGAGCAAGAGGGGGGTAGCACAGGAGGTAGTGGTACGAAGAGAAGGTGCTCCTTCCAGTGCTGGCGACACACGCATTGCCAGCGGATCGTCTCAGGGTCTTGCAGACCGTCAGGCCTTGGTCATCGCTGCGTCAGGCATGTGAATCCATAACAGTAACTCGACATCGGTCGCCAATCTGTACTTCAGTGGTTAATGCCTATCCTGCTATCTTGCAGTCTTTCCTCCTCGTTCCTCGCAGTAACGGCCACAAATTTCGTCATCAGCATCATCAGCTCCGTCCAACATTGATAGCAGTCCCAAATGTCAAAACTCGTATGTTAACCGCCACTACACTGTGGATAATCCCATGTCTGAGAAGACCTCTTTGATGACAAAAGATGCGGGTTGAGGTCAGAAGGCATGTTAAAGATCAACGTGGTAATGATTTAGTCTGCTCTGACGCCCAGTTAATGATCCATCGTGAGGAGGAGAAGGGAAGCCGGTCAATCGGCAAAAATCGGAGGGGGTCGGGTCGGCAACGCTTTGCAGTGCCCTTGCCTTTGTAGCCCGCAGCTTCTGGATGCATGAAAGTCAGGACGGACCAAGTACTGTGTTCGATGATGAATGTTGATGACGGACATTGCGGGATCCATCTGGTCTTTTCGCAGCAGGAATTTGTTCGCGATAGCGCTTCTCATGGACGAGGAGGAGGACGATGGGGTAGTGTCAATACGGGTCCCGCCACCTAAAAAGAGAAGGAGGGCGGTTCGCGGGTAAGGTCCGCCTGATATGATTCCGCAGCCGACGGTCAGCGCAAAACTCCCGGCTCCTCGCTTATATCGCGTCAAAAAGGTTCCAGGACTCTCAAGGCCTGGGCTTCTTTGAGAAATGCCTCTGATTCACCCAGCGATGTCATATGCCGCCTTTGCAGTAAACGATAAGTAGAGGCAAGGAACCTTAAGTGGGTTACCACCTCCAACATGTCTATCACATGCAGCGAATGCATGACGTTGATAATGGAGGAACACTGCCCAAAAAAGCCAGACGACGCCGGGCCTCAACCATGTCACACCCTCTGTTTCCGCTCCTCTCCTCCGCACCACCAAGCGTTCCTCAGCTGCCATGTCTCTCAGGAGTATGATCAGGGTTCGCCTCGCTTCAGCTCCAACGGTCGCCGAGTACCACCAGCACCACCAGGACCACCATCCTACACCTTCTCTTCCGCCAGTTTGAAGACCCTGCACACGTTAGTACAGCGGCCAGTCTAGCAGCCACAGCCTTCTGTCCTTCCAGGTTTTGGGAGCAGGAAGAAACACTTTAACCCAACCATCCTCCAAAAGCAAAAGCCTGAATGTCGGGCATTGCCAGGATTTTGGCCTTGAAATGTTGCCTTTCCATCTGGTGGACACAGATGGGTTACGCCACATTCATGGCCATCGCCTGCCCCCAATTCAGATTGCCGAGCAGGCATTTCTTTTGCTCAAAAAAGCCGTCTCCTGCCTCGGCCTAGCCACGGCTCGTCATCTAAAATTTCAAGCGCGTTTGTCTGCCATCTGTGTCCGGAAAAGGTCCATATCACCACGACACATGGACTAGTAAGCACGGCACAAGGCCGCTATTATCTACTTTGAAAGCTCATGGGTGAGCTGGTTGGATGTCTCTGGAGGGGGTGACGGTGGCTCTCAGGCTCGGCGCACGCTCTTCAAAACAGCAGGGGATGGTGCAGGGCTCTTTCCACAAAGGTCATCTGGGTGGCATTCAAGTGCCCAGAGAAACCAGGCCATGTTGAAATTAATCTGCCTTGGAGATCGTCCACACACAGGGTCAGGAGCTGTGGACGGATCTCCGCAACGAGACCGAGCGTGGCTGGGTGAACAAGAACCTTGTGCCAGGCAAGGTGGGTGAGCGATTAACGGGGCGAGAATCTGATGGCCGCCCTGTAAGATCCGGTAGGCTGGAGCTCACCTTGCCTGGACATGTCATGAACCTTGTAGTCCAGAAATTTCTAAAGAGCTACCCGGTCTGGAGGACTTGCCTGCTGAAGAAGGCTCGAGGTCTGAGTTCGCACTTCCGACGTTCGCACCCTGCTTCGGGACGTCTGTCAGCTGTCAGCTCGGCCTCCCCGTCAACCGTCCATTGTTGACGTGGCAAACTCGCTGGAATTCACCCGTCCACATGTCCAGCGATTGTGGGAGCAGCGCAATGTCCATTAACGCAGGTACGAAGTGATATCACAATGGACTGTACAAGCAGCGGTGCGGACTAAGGGTGTTGAGTCAAGGAGAGTTTGGAGGCAGGTGAAAGAGCTCTGCACCATCCTTGCCGTTTTTAAGAAGCCACCAAAATGGTCGGTGCGGACGATGCCTGTCAGCATGAGCATTGTTGGGTGATCTTAGTTCTGGAACGATCGTTGGGACACTCTGAACATCAGTCCCGCCAGCGACGGAGGAGGAGACGGGACACAGATGCAGGACTGGAGCCTTTCTCTCCGTCAAATCCACAAGGCCCGACAGTTTTCTCAATTTTATTCGGTTTCATTAGGCAGTGGTTCAGGGTCAGAGCTAGTCAAGGCGGCACATCGCTCTCAGGGTGCATCATCTGAGGCAAGTCAGGCTGTGTTGAACTGTGCCAGAGGAAGCGGAGGACAGGAGGAGGGGAGGAGGAGAGGTATTTCCTAGACAACCTGAGCGTCCCTGCCTTCGAAAGAGGTTGGCGTGAATTTGAGGCAGCTTGAGAAGATGAGATTGATAGTGCCCTCAACCCCAGTGGATTGGGTCACCAAGGCTCCATCTCTCACTGAGTGCTTGGATGCCCCCTTTTCCTCTCATGATCTCGCATTTAAGGCCAATCAAAATGAACAAACAGTTACTGGGGTGGCCACCCTGTGGATCCACGGTAAAAACAAAACACTCAGCACTTTCCTTCTACCCACCAAATAGAGGAGGTAAAATGCAGGAAATGGAGACCTGTGATTGATCAACTGGTAGACATCTGTTGCCGTCTGCTACGTTCCTCAAATGTCACGGAGGAACAACATCAGCGACGTGAACAGCAGTAGAGTGCAAGCAGCCGTAGCGCAGCAAGCAGCAAGTGGCAGAAGCCTTAATGTGTGACTCTGGCAATCTTTTTATCTTACCACTAACAACGCAGCAATGCAGGGACACATCCAAACACACAGAGACCAACGATTCAAGATCATGGTGCAAGACTATCATGCGTTTATCTCAACACTCCGATGTGTTTGGGATGTGTTCCGGGACCCAATAGACTTCTGGTATCAAAATGGCGAATGGCCCGAGCTCGCTTCGCCACGCCATAGAGGTGTTGTCCTGTCCAGGCAGCCAGCGTCATATCTGAGCGGACCTTCAGCACAGCTGGAGGAGTCATTACAGAAAACGGCATCCGACTTTCCACAGATAATTTGGATCGTTTGACTTTCATCAAGATGATATTCAGGCATGGATGCTCTGATGATGTTGTGGAGCCCGCCAATTGCACGAGGTCACCGATTAGTATGGTCTACTTCACATTCCTCTCCAAACGAATTGGTCCTGCTTGAAAAACTTATTTTTAAAATGATCTCATTTCTTACAGCATTTTCGCATTCTACAAGATTCCCCCAGTTCATTTAGCTGGTTTTGCTGTGCAGGAGACTAAAGACAACGCAAGGTTTCATGACAAAGGCCTATTCCATTTATTCACTTCATCTGTTAGATTTTATCCACATATTGTCAATTTGGTTTTGGGGTCATTTTGCCTCACAATTTTTAACAGGTGGCTAAGAGAAGTCATATTGTAATTTGCTTGGGGTCATTGTTGCTGTGCTAGAGATACAGCAAAAATCATTGTCCTTGGAACAGAAGATTTGGCTTCTAAGTGGTATTGCTCCTTCACAATTTTTAACAGTGGCTGGAAGTATATTTATTAATTGTTTTCGGGTCATGTTGCTGTGAGATAAGCTGATAATCATGGTCCCTTTTGGACATAAATGTGGCTCGTCTTGAAGCGTGGACAATTTTCTCCTCACAATTTTTAACAGTGGTGAGAAATTCAGATATGTATAAATTTTTTGGGGTCATGTTGCTGGTGAGTTTATGCAATAATATGGTGCCTTTGGAACCAGAAATTAGGCGTTGAAGTGGCCGATTTCTCCCCTTCACAATTTTTAACAGTGGACTGAGAAGTCATTTTTATAATTTTTTGGGTCATGCTGCTTTGATCTCTGCAGCGAATATACAGGTACTATCTATAATCAATTTTGTTTCTATAGACATTTGTTCTTCACAAATTGTCAACGTGGCTCAAGGGTCATGTTTTGATTTATTGGGGGCATTTTGATGTGACGATGCAGCTATACTTACAGGTCCTATTCTATAAAAATGTTGTTTCATAAGACATTTTGTTCTTCAACAATGGTCATGAGTGGCTAAAGGGTGATGGTTGCTGTCAGAAAAAGGATAGGTAGAACACTTTTAATGGACACATTTTGCAATGACTTGTTTTTTTGCAAAGATCTTTAACATACTATCAATCCCCTTTATGAGACAAGCCCATTTAATAACTATTAAAAAATGAGAATCTACAAAGGACATGGTGGGGATTCCAATCCGATAATTTAAAAATGTGTTTTCTAGAATTTAAAGTACTAAAAAACTTTGCATGTCCAAAATAGGTGTTTAAACATAATTCCTCTGAATTGTACAAGGGAAGGGTACAAGGGGACAACTTGAACCAGATGTAGGTTATTCAGAGGACATGGAGTATGGAGCACGGACAGAGAACAAGTACAGAGACCATTTCTTCCAGCACGTTGAGTAAATGAGAAAAAGAATGCCAGATAAAGGGCACCTGGGTGTGTAAAAGCGAGAGGTTAATCACCAGTATTTCCAAGTGAAGCTCCAATTGGTTCCACACTCATACGGAGGGCAAGCGCTTACCCAGGTAATTGACTGTGTACTGAGGGAAGGCTGGTGTTCTCACACTTCCGCTCCGCACTCTAGCTTCGACGACAGTTTTCGTTTGCTGCTTCAATCAGGGCATTTTAACCTGCGTGTAATAGATGAGGACGCCAGCCTGGGCTCATCACCGCACCCACTGTAATCCGGCCCTGGTTCATGCTGTGGACCATGACAGGTATAGTCAATGTCCACTGAAACCTAAAATGGTGGTTGAAGACTCCTTTTTCCGGCACTCTCTAAATGTGGGGGGTCATGAGGTTGGGGCTCATGCTGTGGCCAGGACAGGTATAGCAATGTCCAGTTCAAACATAAAAATGGTGGCTGAAGACTCTTTTTACGGCACTTTTTAAATATGGGGGTTCGAGGTTATGCAGGTTTGGGGCTCATTGCTGTTGGCCCAGGACAGGTATAGTCTCATGTCCAGGGTTCAACTAAATGGTGGTTGAAGAACTTATTTTTGCCGGCCACTTTTTAAATGTGGGCGGGTCATTTGCAGTTGGGGCTCATGCTGGGGCCCAAGGACAGGTTCGTCAATTTCCATTTAACTAAAATGGTGGTTGAAAGACTTCCTTTTTCCGGCATTTGTTAATGTGGGGGGTCATGCAGGTTCGGGGCTCATGTGCATGTTCCAGGAATGGTATAGATTCAATGTCAGTTGTCAGTAAAAATGATGGTTAATTTTCATACTGCGCCTTCTGGTCACTTTTTTAATTGTGGGTCATGCAGGTTTTAAGGTCATGCTAGTGGTACAGGACAGGGATGTGATATGGTACAGTAGTATGTGTGACTTTTTTTCTGTGGTTGTTTATAGTCTCATAAGCTGTGTTGTGCCTAAGATGTAGCAGTTATCCAATTTGATGTTGTGGCTGTTTAATTCCAGCTTCTCTAGCCCTGGTTTCTTGGGTGTAGAGATGAAGGTGTTCGTTGCTCTCCCACTAGGACACGTTTAATGGTCATCGGAGATGATCGACTATCGACTATCGAAAACCTTATCGATGGTGGCCGACTATCGACTATCGATCGATGTCGATAGCCAACGTAATCGCTCAACACTAATAGTTGTCCATTATGTCCATTATACTGGATTCATACAGATTTGATCAGTTGGGTTCCATAAAACTCTATGAATTCCTTATAACAGTTTCATGCAAAACAATGACAGAACTGTGTGCATGATGCTTAAAGAAGAAAAAAATATTATTTTATTTGATTAGTAATTGAACAACGGATTAATTTCCAGTTTAATAAATGCAGCGGTGATCTCTCATGTGAACGCCGCTGTGTGTTCCTCGTTGACAGCACTGCTAATTGTTGGGCTATGTCTACACTGCATCAGACAAAAAACGGCCCAAAAGCGTCCGTTTTTTCTCCGATGCAGGACCGCAGTTTGTCACGCTTTGTGACAAAAGCCACAGTCACTTCTCATTTTCCTGACGTTCCCCATACAATAGTATTGTATGGGAAGACGTCAAGAAAACGAGAAGCGGCGGCGTATTATACAACATGTTTTATAATACGCCGCTGCCGAAAGACATGCAGGGAAAAAGCAAGCTGTGTAGACAGCAGCTCATCTTTTCTATTGCCGGCTATGGGGCTGCATTAACAATCGTATCTGCGGCGCTTTTAAAAACGAAAAGCGCCGGAGATATGATCGTTTTCTTATGCAGTGTGGACATAGCCTTAGATGCGTCTCTGGGTCCGTCCTGTCGGTCCCCGAGACGCATCTAAAAAGCGTATGTTAATACGGAGGCAAAACTCTGTGTGAACAAGCCCTTACCACTCCACCAGCTGAAGATTGAACTGGTCAGAAACCTGGATTAGTCAAGGATCCTGGCCTATATGAACATCAAGTGAGAATCTCACTTGCAATGTTACAGGTTTGTTTTACACTAATTGCATGGGGGTTGCAAACTTTGGAGTTTGATTATTTGGGGATTGTTTGTGGTGAATCAAGTTGGTACCTTAAACAGCGAACAGAGCGCGATCATATTTTATATATATATATATATATATATATATATATATATATATATATAAATATATATATATATATATATATATATATACTCACACACACACACACCACACACACTTTTTATCTTTATTAGAGGATTGTAGCAGGAGATTTCCTTTGATTATCTTTGTGCAGCTTGTTCCCTGAAACACCTGCCGCTTGTATCTAAAGTAGTGCTTAGTTTCAAGTAAAAACTTACCTAAATTGCTGCAAGATTAATTACATCCTACTGTTAGTATGTATAAATGAGGTTAAAAGACATTAAAAATAAATGAATAGTTCGCTATCACGGGCCTAAAGTCAGAGGCACAGATATTTTGTCTGAATATTCTATTAAATATATTGTTCTTTTAAGTGATCATAATTTATTATATGTAATCTAAAATTCAAATGAGGTTTACAGAATATCTTTTATTATATTTAGGTAAACAAGAAGGTTTGACACACTTTGCCATAAAACCCATAAGAAATGCCCAGTTCTGTGGTAAATTACAGGACACAGGAAGGATAAAAAAGTCTAGGAAAAATATAAGATAAAAAAGCCATATGTTTGATCCAAATTTTAAGAAGTCAAGTGATAATAGTGTCTGGATTATACATTGTTGCTGATATAAAACATCATTGCATTCCGTTCTATTTTGATATTGAACTTAGAATATTTTGTCAGTTTGTTATGTTCTTACTAAATCTAAGTAAAAGTCATGCAGACATTGGAAGTATCCCAGGAGGTCTTTCATACTCTTTGGTTGTCTCAATGCCTCCTTGTTTACGAGCAAAAAAAATTAACAAAAAGAATTTCAGTTCTAAAGCTTTACAGCCATAATGATTTAAAGGGTCTCTACATGAATGATGAATGCTTTAGTTGTGTAATAGTTGTTAATCTATTTATTCTCTCATACTATTACTAACTACTGTATGCCCAGTTGCTTATCACATTTCATTGTAATTTAACCAGCATTGCAATACTGGAAGTAGAATATAATTTATCGGTTGATATTCGGTAAGCACAATAGACACTGGAGACACACATACTGGTTAATTTTACCACAATATTGTATGGTTCCTTCAACAATCTACAAGAAAGAGGTTGCCCGTTTATAAAAAGGGCCCCTCAAGGATAAGATACTTTATCTGCAACCTAGAATTTTATAATGATGACTACTCTGCACTATACTACATGTTACCCATAATAAGCTTGAGAAATATCTAGTTGTATACATTTTAAATATAAAATCAGAGGTCCAAATGAATAAAAACTTGGTCTAAGACTTTCTTTTTGGCCCATAGCAAGCAAAGAGAGCTCCTCTTTCATTTCACATAATGCTCTGGAAAAATGAAAGGGGCGCTCTGATTGGTTGCTATGGGCAACAAAGAAAGTCTTTGACCTAAACAGTTTTCATCCATGTCCCCCAGAGTGTCTATAATAGGGTTGTCTCTGTTTTGTGGACATACACAAATTACATCACTTTTTTGGGGTTGGTCGGCCCCATAGGTGATGTGGATTGTAGGTGTTTCAAAAAGCGACAAAATTAGGCAACATCATTTGACTGCAGTCCCTTTGTTCCCTTTGTTCCATGTTACACGTGTTTGACAATGAACCAAGGGGTGGCATAGATAAATGTACCACCTGTGTCAATTAAAGACCTGTCAGGGATCATGCTGCCAGGCAACCACATCACCTCCTGTAGAAAATTCTTTGGAATAAGCTGACGGTTCTTCACTTTTGCTGAATTATTTTGAGTTATACCAATCTGTGTACAGAAATGTTGCACTTCAGATTTGGGTCAAATTCAACCTGCATCTAAGAAATTCAATTCAAGTTGGCCTTGATCCAATTTTGGTGGAGATGGCACAAAAAAATAAAAAAATTACATTGAAGGTTTTTTTACAGTGTTTTCTCACTGCTCCCGGTCCAGTGGCACTCCTGTTGCAGTCACTACTGATCAATGTCCAACATCAATTACACCTATGTTAATCAACTCTTAACGACATTTAATGTACCCACACATCATGGTCGGGAAGGGGTTCCCGCACTTTGAGGAGAGGTATGTCATGGAGATCTTGCGGGTTCACAAGTGGAGCTCGCAAGATCGCAACATGGGATCAGCTGTATATTACTGCTGGCCTCATGCCACATCACCCGCGGCCGGAGTGTGCTCCGGCTGCGGGTGTGATTAACCTCTTAGCTGCCGTAATCTATCACGATCGCCACAGGTAAGGCAAAGGCAGAAGGAGGGAACTTCTTCTGCCATCCATTGGTGCAACAGCAGCGAACGCCACTGCTGTGACTGTACCTGGCAGCCTGGGAGTGTAATAAACACTTCCAGGCTGTCTGTGATGTCACCATGCCCAGCAGTGGATTGTGGGCATTGCTGGACATGGGGACTGACAGTTGTCATAGAGACCGATATAGAGCAGTTTTGCTCTGGACTGATCTCTATTGTATCAGTGATTTGAAGATCACTGATACAAATCCCTTATGGAGAAAAGTGAAAAAAAAAGGTGAACATTTTTAAAAAGTAAAAAACAAACACGAAAAATAAAATAAAAACACATACACCGCCATTTTCCCCTTTACAAACGGCAATCGCCCCAAAAAAGATGAAAAAAAAAATGTATACATATTTGGTATCGCCGCATGCTTAACAACCTACAGTCATGGCCACAAGTTTTGAGAATGACACAAATCTTATATTTTCACATGATCTGTTGCCCTCTGGTTTTTATGTGTGTTTGTCAGATGTTTTTATCACATACAGAAATACAAGTGCAATCATATTATGATTAACAAAAGCTTTTATTGACAGAATGAGTTAATGTAGAAAGTCAATATTTGCAGTGTTGACCCTTCTTCAGGACCTCTGCAATTCTCCCTGGCATGCTCTCAATCAACTTCTGGACCAAATCCTGACTGATAGCAGTCCATTCTTGCACAATCAATGCTTGCATTTTATCACAATTTGTTGGTTTTTGTTTGTCCACCCGTCTCTTGATGATTGACCACAAGTTCTCAATGGGATTAAGATCTGGGGAGTTTCCAGGCCATGGACCCAAAAATCTCTATGTTTTGTTCCCTGAGCCATTTAGTTATCACCTTTGCTTTATGGCAAGGTGCTCCATCATGCTGGAAAAGGCATTGTTGATCACCAAACTGCTCTTGGACGGTTGGGAGAAGTTGCTCTTGGAGGACATTCTGGTACCATTCTTTATTCATGGATGTGTTTTTAGGCAAGACTGTTAGAGAGCTGATTCCCTTGGCTGAGAAGCAACCCCACACATGAATGGTTTCTGGATGCTTTACAGTTGGCATGAGACAAGACTGGTGGTATCGCTCACCTTGTCTTCTCCGAACAAGCTGTTTTCCAGATGTTCCAAACATTCGGAAAGGGGATTCATCAGAGAAAATGACCTTACCCCAGTCCTCAGCAGTCCACTCCCTGTACCTTTGGCAGAATATCAGTTTGTCCCTGATGTTTTTTTCTGGAGAGAAGTGGCTTCTTTGCTGCCCTCCTTGACACCAGGCCTTGCTCCATGAGTCTCCGCCTCACAGTGCGTGCAGATGCACTCACACCTGCCTGCTGCCATTCCTGAGCAAGCTCTACACTGCTGGTAGCCCGATTCCCAAGCTGAAACACTTTTAAGAGACGGTTCTGGCGCTTGCTGGTCTTTCTTGGGCGCCCTGGAGCCTTTTTGGCAACAATGGAACATTTCTCCTTGAATTCCTTGATGATGCGATAGATTGTTGACTAAGGTGCAATCTTTCTAGCTGCAATACTCTTCCCTGTTAGGCCAGTTTTGTGCAGTGCAATAATGACTGCACGTGTTTCTTTAGCGATAACCATGTTTCTTTAGCGATAACAGAAGAGAAACAATGATGCCAAGCACCAGCCTCCTTTTAAAGTGTCCAGTGGTGTGATTCTTACTTAATCATGACAGATTGATCTCCAGCCCTGTCATCATCAACACCCACACCTGTGTTAATGGAGCAATCACTGAAACGATGTTAGCTGGTCCTTTTAAGGCAGGCCTGCAATGAAGTTGAAATGTGTTTTGGGGGAAAAAGTTCATTTTCTAGGCAACTATTGACTTTGCAATTAATTGCTGTTAAGCTGATCACTCTTTATAACATTCTGGAGTATATGCAAATCGCCATTATAAAACCTGATGCAGTAGACTTTGTAAAAATTAACATTTGTATCATTCTCAAAACTTTTGGCCATGACTGTACCCTATAAATCTGTCATGTTAATTAATCATCACAATGAATGTTGTAAAAAAAAAAACAGTAACAGAATTGTGAATTTTGTTGATCTCGCAGCACATAAAATGGAATAAAAAGCGATCAAAAACTCATATAAACACCAAAGTGGTACCAATGATAACGCCAGTACATCCCACACAAAAAAGCCCCTTACACAGCTCTGTATATGGAAAAATAAAAAAGTTATGGCTATCAGAAAACAGCAATGCATAAATATTGTTTTACACAATAACAACATTTTTTAAAGCACTGCAACATAAGAAACCCATATAAATTGAGTAAAAACTAAATTGTCACGTATACAGCATTATGAGCCCTGTTAAAAAAATAAATAAAAAACACTACTAAGATTGCAGTATTTTACCAAATTAGGACAAATAGGAACCAAAATTACTTATATTTGTCAAATGCCAGAGTAATAAGAGAGATAATTTTTAAGACATTTATATTACTTTCTGCAAAGTCAAAAGTTTACGTACATTTCATTAGTATTTGGTAGCATTGCCCCTAAACTTTATGACTTTGGTCAAACATTTTGGATATCCTTCCACAAGCTTCTCACAATAGTTGGTAGATATAATTTTGGTCCATTCCTCCTGACAGAACTGGTGTAACTGAGCCATGTTTGTAGGTCACCTTGCTCACACCTGCCTTTTCACCTTTGACCATAAATTTTTAATAGGGTTGAGATAAGGGCTTTGTGATGGCCATGCCAAAACATTAAAGAGGTTGTCTCTCTACAATGATTCATCTTGCCTCAGTCCTGTTTTCTTGGTTTCATTTTGATTCAGGGGCATGTTTACTGGCTTCTACTAGACTGCAGTAGAAGCCAGGTCTGTAGCTATAGCAACCAGTGCTGACAGCCTATCAGGAGAGATCAAATAGGTCTGTAGGTATAGCGACCTGAGGAGCTGAGGCAGCCCATACAAGAGGGGATATCTCAGAATAAGTCAGACATTGTTAATGGGCACATATTGCAAAGTTACTTGTTTTTGCAAGATCTTTAACATAATAGGCAATCTTTGTGGAGAGACAACCCCTTTAAATTGGTTATCCTTAATCCCCTTTGTAACAAGTTTGAAAGTATGCTTCGGGTCATTGTCCATTTGGAAGACCTATTTCCGCCCAAGTTTTAACTTCCTGACTGATGTCTTTAGATGTTGCTTCAGCATTGCCACATAATCTTCTTTCCTCATGATGCCATCTAGTTTGTGAAGTACACCAGTCCCTCTTACATCAAAACACCCCCACAACATGATGCTGCCACCTCCGTGTTTCACAGTTGGGTTGGTGTTCTTAGGCTTACTAGCTTCTCTCTTTTTCCTCCAAACATAAGGATGGTCATTATGGCCAAACAGTTCAATTTTATTTTTGTCAGACCACAGGACATTCTCCAAAAATGTAGGTCTTTGTTCCTGTGTGCATTTGCAAACATTAATCTGACTTTTATATGTTTCTTTTGGAGTAATGGCTCCTTCCTGGCAGAGTGGTCTTTCAGCAAATATAAATGGTTAAACCGTGGTAAAAAATATTCAAGCTTTAATCGATACTTATAAAAGAAACATTATCACCTGACTTTAAACCATACGACATAGTCCGTAAGTTATAGATAATAAACAAATGGCAAGATACTCAGATTTGTCAGTTGCGGCCACACGTGCCGTTCAAGCAGGTAAGTCCATAGATCAGCTCCCAGAGCATGCTTGAGGAAGGGGAGGAGCTTCCCTGAAACGTCGCACTTGCTGTGCGTCAGTCTTCGCTCTGATGCCGGCGTCTCTCGCTCACCGCTCTGGGAGCTGATTTATGGACTTACCTGCTTGAACGGCACGGGTGGCCGCAATTGACAAATCTGAGTATCTTGCCATTTGTTTATTATCTATACCTGACGGACGATGTCGTATGGTTTAAAGTCAGGTGATACTGTTTGTTTTATAAGTATCGATTAATGGTTGAATATTTTTTACCACGGTTCAACCATTTATATTTGCTGTCTAAGTTAGCAGGGAGGGAGAACCTGCACACCGAACCTTGGAGGCAGAACTCAGTTCACACAGTAGCCAGCACTACGGGCAATTTTTCTTTTTAAAAGTGGTCTTTCAGCCCATGTTAATACAGTACTTGTTTCACAGTGGAATATGACACAATCTTACCAGCTTCCACCAGCATCTTCACAAGGTCTTTTGCTTTTGTTCTTGGGTTGATATGCATATGTTGGACCAAAGCACATTCATCTCTGAGACACCGAACCTGTCTCCTTTCTGAGCAGTGTGATATCTGGACATTCCCATCTTGTTTATACTTGAGTATAATTGTTTGCACAGATGAACGAGGCACCTTCAGGTATCTGGAAATTTCACCCAAGGATGATCAAGACTTGTGCAAGATCACAAATCTCTTCCTGATATCTTGGCTGATTTTTTTTAGACTTTCCCATGATGTTACACACAGAAACAGTGTGGCTTAAAAAATCCACAAGTGTGTCTCTAATGAACTCAGTTGTTGTAAATAAACAGAAGCTTCCAAAGACATGACATCATCATGTGGGCTGTCCCAACTTGTTTAAAAGCATAGTAATCCTAGTATATAGAAACCTTTGACTTTGCAGAAAGTAATAAATATTCCTTAAAAAATTCTCTCTGTCTCATTATTCTGGCATTTGGCAAATATAAATAATTTTGGTTCCTAATTGGCCTAAAACGGGTAAGGTTTATTCTGATTTCATGTCAGATAGTGAGAAAAACATGCCCATGTGTCTTTTTATATAGTGTATGTAAAGTTCTGGTTTCAACTGTAAGTAGAAATATTTATATTGTTTACATAACTAGCAAAAGCTTAGTTGTGTAAAGCAATAATTTATGTTATGTTAGACAAAGTTTACTATGCCATTAAAAGTGCACGTCCTGTATTAATTGACAGTTGGCCCTCCAGTCTGTTGCTACATATGACTTCCTGCCCTTCCACACTCATTCACATATTTTTATTAAAGGACTATTCATAGAGAAATACCATATAGATCTGACTTCAAGGTATCTAAAGCAACCGAGAAATTCTTGAAGAACAGTACCATCTTTAGCAGTAGGAAACTAGAGTATTACAGCATCATAGGTACGATAAACTGAAACCTATTATACCTTAGTGCATTACACAACTTTCATTCAAGTTTTTCATGCATTTGATTTAATAGAAAGAGTCAGTAGTATAAATTTAGTCTGGGATTTGAGAGGTAAGCTTATATCGTACTGACTCATTTCTGCTTTCTTCAAGACATGCTAGACATGCTAGAATACAAACCTCTTGGAAAAGTATGATGAATACTGGCACAAGAAGAATACAGAAGTTGCCAATTGGATAACCTTTCTAAAACTCCATAGGTCAAGTAGGGATTTTATTCACGGGTCAGATATGTGGAATGAAAACATCAAAAGCATTCTTGCAAGGTAGAAAAACATCAGGAATTATATTGCTTGCCCTCCAGCTGACGATATTCGTGACTTGTGTCATACTCAACATGTAAACATATTTTGTACACAAGATAAATAAGAGTTAAACATTAAGAACCACATATACTAAAACTGTCTTGATCTAAGACTTTCCTTATTGGACATAGAAACCAATCAGAGCTCCCCTTTAATATCATATAGTGCTCCAAAAAATGAAAGGTGGGCTCTGATTGGTTGCTGTGGGCAACAAAGAAAGTCTCAGACCTAGACAGTTTTCATAAATATCCCCTATATGTGGAAGAGGACAGCATTATAAGACAGGTAGAAGGTTTTTTAAATACATTGATTGCCTATCAAGTCCCTTCACTTTGCTGAAATATGGGGGTCCTGAAGTTCAGACCTCTCTTCCCAACACACTCTAATCAAACGATATTAGTCTATGTTTCGGTCATAAAAAATTCCTTCGACACCTACCAAAATATAGCAAAATTTGGCAACTAAAGGCAACATGTATGAACTTTGCACAAAGATATATATGAAAAAAGGATTTAACTTTGGCACTGACAGGCCAGTTCTAAATAGCTTTAAGGTAGTGTACAATGTGCCAGAATGTATGAACCTGTTGTTCTGCAGTTCATACATACAGGCGTATTGTAGTGCCAATACAAAAAGTCTGGCTCAGACAGATCACCTTTAACCTGGTCTGATTGTTCTGAGTGTTATGCGCCTAGGTTTGGCATCAAAGAATCATAAATGTGTCTAATTCTACAAATGTGGTGAGACACGCCCCCAGACCACCCCAAATCTTTGGCGCATAAAAATCGCACCAAAGTTTACAATGCAACTGTTCATATATCTATAGAACAGGTCTACTACTGCTTTTGATCCCAGAAAACTGCTACAGCCCTGTTTATACATGTCGCCCTAAAAGTCTATGAGTGACATGTAAGAACGGGGCTGTGCCAGTTATCTGGCGTCAAAAAGCTTTAGTAGACCTTGTGGGAGTTTAGCTGCACAAACTGGTTTTGGATGCAAAAATAACAGGGTTTTTATTTATACAGCAAAAAAAACAGACAGGCAACAAAAAAACTCTCCAGCAGGAAATATCACAGCATCCTGTTAATGTCCATACGTAGAGCAAACATATGACTTAACTCCAGCCAAGTAGACGTAAAGTCTGAATACCAACGTATGGTGTAGTTGAGTCCAAGTGCAGGGTAGCCGGACAGTGTCCCAGAGCTCCTTTCCCAGCTCCTTACTGCAGCACACTGTGGAGGGAAACAGAACCCTCAGGTTTACAGTATTCACCTGAGGTCTGAAACCAGCAGGCTTTTAAAGGGCTTCAAAAGGTCCAGCAAAAGCCCGGACCGGCCTGTGGGGATGGTTGCCCACCCTCGCTACAGCCATCCCGGAAAAAGAGACCATGTGAGGTGTATTGCAGCTCAACTAACAGAACAATACGACAGTAAATTATTGTCACTGACTAAGATGCTCTTTTCCCCCACCGAGCTACTGGGACTTCTCTGGCACATAGACAGCAGTTCTCCTGCTGCAATTTGGCTAGTTTGAAAAGCCAGGGCGTACTGTCGAACCTTACAGCGTGACATCTCTGAATTATTATTTCACCACTCAGCAACCTCCTTGGCAGATATCTGCCATGTTCTTTTTTTTCCTTCCGGTGCCTACAACCTGTTCTATAGATGTATGCATTTGCATTTGTATTTGTTGCTTAGCTTTGATTTCTTTGCCTTTTTTATCCACTAAATTGGTGGCTATTACAAAGCTGCAGTCTTTATATCTCGGGTTTTTTAAAGGTTCCCTAATAGTCTGTCACCCTAAGGGCATGTCCCCACGGCACGGGTTTTGCGGCTGGTTTTTCAGACGGTTTGTGGTTTTTCAGACCGTCTGAAAAACTGACTGCAAACTAGCACAACGGGCTTCTATGGAAAACCCATGCAACAGCCCCCACCAGAAAAACATTGTGCTTGCTCTTTTTTCCGTCCGGTTTTCAGACGGAATATGTGCATCTCAATGTGAAGGACGAGGGCTTTTCTCCGCAATTAGCGGAGAAAAGCCGCCCCCCCCCCCCCCCCCCCCCGTGACCGCGGGGACGGCACACAAAGCGGACAAATACCGGTCGGGTAAACCAACTGGTATTTGTCCGTTGCCGCGTAAACGGGCCCCAACTATATAAATGGGTTTGAGTGTGTTTCCCGGTGTTTAATATATTACTGAACTAGAGTCTGGGGTGGCCTTAAAAGTGTATGACATGTGCAACTGCACAGGTTGTATGAGGTGTTCTTGCCAAAGAGTACTTAATAGATGGCTTGGCCCCTGACTACAGCAACCCTTAATATTAATCAAAGTTAGCATCTGCGCAGGTTACATAACTTCTCCTTGTATTCTCATTGTTTTTCAGGATATTTTGTTTTTATTACACACTAGTAAAGCATAGATTAGCTGGCTTCCTATAAAAGTAATATAACACGAAGGCCATTTGGGACTATGAGAATGGTGACAATCCTTGTACAGCACTGCAAAACCTGATAGCTCTACGTATGTAAGAGGAATTTTTTATGGTGTTAAAATTAGACTGTATTTTGTTTACAGTTGTTATTTGATTACTGTAGGTTAGTATTAGGCTAGGTCTACACTGTATGGGACAAAAAAAAACATCCAGAAAGCGGCCATTTTTTTTCCGATGCAGGATCACGGTTTTTGTCACATTTTGTGCGGTCGTTTCTCGTTTTTTTTATGTCGTCCATACAATTGTATGGGAAGACGCCAAGAAAACTAAAAGCGCCGTAGAGCGGGTTCATAAATCAGGCGCATTATATGCTATTATAATGCACGTGAAATTTGCCGTTTAAACGTCAAATTTCATACATGCCACCCATAATCTTTTTACAATTTTAACACTACTATTATTATAATAATAATCAAGCTTTCCTGCTTCTATCATTGGATATTAACGCAAATATTTATTTGCCCTTATATTACCAAACAATATTCTGCTGTAATTAAAACCCTAATCTCATTTGTATCACGTGGCCACTGTTTTATCATTTGAGCCCTAATCATACTGAAAATGTCCAAATATTTTTTATGCTTTTATCCTTGATTTGGAATTATAATTATTGTGACATCAAGCAGCTTAATAGACTAGTTCTGATTTTGACTTCTCAGAAAGAGATGTCACATTCTCTCTGGTTATCAGCACCTAACCAGCTGCAGTCTTCACTCTATATTTCATTTTGCTTAAGCTTTCCAGGAACAACAGTGACTCTGATAGTACACTGTAGAATTTTTTTTTCTTCCTCATTTTTTCATATTTCTACAGATCTCCATCTCAGGTGATGGTGGGGCCCTGGTAAATTATGGACCTGGGAATGACAAAAACCTTCCCACAAGTGAGAATGATAAGTGAATTTACAGAAAACATGTTTTCTTTTTATTTCAGGGTTGCAAAATGTTAAACCTCTCTACAACCTTAATAATATTTAAAAATGTGCGCATAGCAATATAATTATATTTTGCAATAGGTAACATTTAAAAATCATAAGAGGGCAATGACACCTACAGGTTTCAACACTGCATTCAAAATGAATCCTTTTTAGTGTGTTGAAAAATTAGGCTCTTTTTAGCCTTTAAGGATGCAGCGATATAAATATTTTTTTTCATTGTTGCATTCCAAAAGCCACAACTTTTTTATCTTTGTCTCAAAGGATTTTTTTTAGATTTTACTGTGGGGAATAAAAATGTGTTACTGTTACAGCATGATTTGCGGTGTACTTTTTTTTCTTGTTTTCAGATTTTTTTTATCTTGTCCTACCAGGAACTTGTACTGCAATATTTTAGTATTTTGCTAACAAGCATCATTATAGACATTTTTGGAGTACGAACATGGCAGATCTGGAGGGCCTTCTTGATGACACTCTTAAATCATATTCCAGCAGCATCAATTGAGGTAAAAATGTTTTATCTGTCTAGTATCACAGATGCCAGGCTTACTATTAGCTATAATATTTACAGGTTTAAACTGCTGAGATTGACGTTATCTCCCAGTTATTCCATCATGGTATCAGCTATACAAAACATTCTATATGCTATTAATTGACATGGAATGTTTATAATCTTGTGATATATGAGTATTATTAAAACTTCAAGTATACACTTTAAATTTTTTATAAGAAAATCTAATAGGAAGCTCATTGGGCCCAATTCAAATAAAATGCTAGTACTGTATCAAACAGATCACAAAGGATCATAACAGATCATAACTAACCCATCATGAATATATTTTAAAAATCAACACCATGATGACAGTGTGAATATGTTGAGCCCAAGGGTAAGATCACACAATGGATTTTATCGTGGAATACATGGATTATACGCTGTAGTTCACACTGTCAACTCTTGGACAGCTGGCATGCCGCGAGTAAGGACCATTGAAATGGAGTTAACCTACATTCAAATCAGAGGTGAAAAATGCCTGTGCAAAGTAAAAATCCTCAACAGAAATACAAGGCATTCCCTCACAGTTCTAGTATGTCTGAATTTACCCTTAGGCAAGGTGGTTTCTCTGGCACCAGTTTTCCTCTTGCAGGTTAAAGAGAACCTGTCACATAGATTATGCCCCCCTTGATGAGGGCAGCACAAGCTAGTGACAGACATGCTGTTTCCAGTGCTGTGTGCCTTATTCTGTAAGATGCTGTAGTTTTAGAGCATTTAATGCTCGAATCTTATTCATGATTATTTAGCCCTGCCCACCCGGCAGTTATTCATATGTTTCTACCTATTCAAAGTAACAGGTTAATCAGTTGTAAGGTGGGCGGGGCTAGCCTCAGGTGGGCGGGGTTTGAAAAAACTGACTCTTTTCATGACTCTTCTCAGGTGAAAACTGCAGATTTGAGTACTAAATACTCGAAAACTGCAGCATCTTACAGAATAAGGGACAGAGCGCTGGAAACAGCATGTCTGTCACTAGCTTGTTCTGTCCTCAGCCAGGGGGGCAAAAACTATGTGACAGGTTCTCTTTAACCCTTCTTGACCTGTCCTATCAATACCAATTGTAATAAAAGTAGCATGAATATCTAGAAAGACTTAAAGGGGTTTTGCCACGATGTAATGTTGACGTGGGATCCTCCAAAACGGGTTTTTAATCACTTTTCTAAATATATGTGATTACAAAAATTGCAGTCTGAGAGAGCTACAGGCTGCCTTACCTGCCTTCAAAGAGTCTATTAGATACGGACTGACAAGAGCTGGACGGGCTTGCGCAGAGAGAGCTTCTTATCTGATGAGACTGAGCTGCAGAAGTTTTTAAGGCACCGGGTAGCAATATGTTTTCTTTTGTATACAGAATAAACTAGTTGTAGTGTTATTAGATACCTGCTTTATCTGATGACAGACAACATGAAGAAGCTTTCAAGCTGCTGTGTAGAATAGGTGTTCTCTTTTGTATATAGAATCCACAAGTTATAGCTTGCTTATTTCAGTGAACATGTCACAGGAGCAGCAGCTTATGCAGCTCGTTCTCTGGCTGTGTGAGTCTCTCTCTCTTTCAGCTCTGTGATTTGTTTACATTACATTAGTATCTTAGCAGATTAGCAGATAAGGCTCCTGACAGTGCAGTCTATCAGGCTGTGTCTTGCTGTATTGACAATCCACTCTTGTACTGTTTATTATTTCACTTAAGTTTTGAGACGCTCCCTTGGATTCCTCACTCCTCACTCATCCCCTCCCCCTCTCCCCTGCAGCTTCATTACTCAGCGTGATTTGTTGACATTCTGCCTGTACTAAGGAGAGACCTACCTAAATGGTCTCTTGGCAAATCCCCTTTAACGATATTAGAGATGCTATTCTAAGGATGCTTTCACAATGAGCATTTTTTGGTGCTTTTTTGATGCGTTTTTTTTTTTTTTGCAGAAATAAACAGCAATTAATGCTATGCATTTCTACAAAAAAAGTGCCAAAAATGCACCAAATAACGCTACATGTGAAAGTGCACTAAAGCCTCCTTTGAGTAACTTGGTGGGTTTAGTAGAGAAAAGGTGAAAATGCACAACAGTAAGCTGCTATTTTACTTTCATGTGTTCACAAAAAAGATCATAAAGTGACTGCTGTGAATATAGTCTAAAGAGTCAAATGCACAGTTTTGGCAGTTCTCAGCTGTCCATTCCACGGTGCATGTAATATGAACTGTACATCTTTTTGCTTTGTTTTCCATTTCATGAACAAGTAGAACAAAGGTCATGGAAAGGTTTGGAACATAACTAATGCGAGAAAATATAGAATTTAATACGTAAATCAAGGTAAACTCACACTGAAACAGCACGGCATAAAACCGACTATTCCCCATGCTGTCAAACTACTGCAATACACTCACATTAATACAGAACTAAATGTGGAAATAATGTCATTTTTCAAGTCCCTGAAAACAAACAGCTGTCACAACTTTGTAAAAGCAATCCAAAATACTGAAGACACTACTAAATGCTTGTATGTTAGTAATGAAGCATTCTATAGAAAATTCTAAACACGCCAATGTTATGGCATCGAAATGTATATCTAAATCTGAAAATTACACACAGAGCACAAGTTATTGGCCATTAGTCTCATCCACTAATATTTTTGTAGAGCTAGAAAAAAAAACATAACCTAAAGAATATTAAACCCAATTGATAGCATATCATACATACATTTAACACAGCACCTGCTACTTTGTTCCTATGTGGCAGCCATATTTGAAGCAGAAGGAGCTGAAAAAATTGTACGTAGCTTTATATGAAGGAAAAGATTTACCATAACTTGCATTTTATTCATATCCATTATTGCTTCTTCTGGGATTAATAGTCCAGTGGAGAGATTCAATCCATTTTCTGGAACACTCCACTGTTTGCATAAGAATAGACTGAGCAGGGACTTGAATGATAATTTGCAAGCTAGGTTGGATTCAAAAGAGTGTAGTACAGGCCTATTTTTGTGCCCATATTACACCAATGACTTACAGTCTAACCCTGACCTAGTTATTTTAGTGCTGGTCACTCAAGAGCCATAACACATGCTTTAAAATAATGGTCCCAATGTCTTAAGCTACTCTCTTTGTCACTATGACAACATTGACTTTAAAGGGGTTTTCTTATCTGGCTTTTTCACAGAACTCGTGCTTCACAACCAGCTTCAGGCTCCTACTTCCTGTTCAGGTTGTGCGGAGGTGAGGAGGGTTCTACACCAGTGAATGCCATTTTAGCTCTGCTATTCCTAGTTTAGAGACATTGGTAATCAAGGGGTTTTTAACTGCTGGGCACAAAACTACAGAGCTCTAAAAGGTTAAAGTTTTTCAGTAAGGATAAAACACAGCAGGGAGTGATGCCACCATCCCGGCCAGGGCTGCTAGAGCAGAGAGGGGTGGACGATAACCTAGGAAACCTTCTGTAAACAGGCAGGAGATAATAACTGCTCTAAAAATAAGCAAAATCAGAACAGCAATGTATTAGGTAATAATCTTTATCTTTGCCAACATGTTTAAAACTGAATAGTAAGATGGGAATAACTCTTTAACATGATGGCAATAGATAAATAAAGATTATTACCTAATACATTGCTGTTCTGATTTTGCTTCGTTTTCCCCTTTGACCTGCTGCTAAATAAAGCAAAACAAAAATTGAGTTAAAGACCCTTGTTGAAGATATATTAGATATATGAGACTTAATGGTTATAGTTTGAATAAATAGCTAGCTGTAGCTATTCTATAATGCAACAATAGGTCTGATATCTCTAACCTTCATTCAATCTTACAGTATAGGGCAGAAGATTGAAAATACCAGCAATAGAGTCTAAAATTTGCTAAACTAATAAGGAAACATAGCCTCCTCATAGTTGGAAAATTGGAGCCTATTTCTATTTGGTAATCGAAATACTGAGTATTTTTTTTTACTCTTTAAATAGAAGTAACTTGAACTTGCTTTTTAACTCGGTTGGAATGGGTTAGTGAAGTGTTTCTATATTTAACCTTTTATGTATCACTAGGTGGTTGATCCTATGTACACTGTATTTCAGAAGTCAAGAATATTTATACACTTTTAAATATAGGAGTCAGATGAGTTGAAAAGTGACTGCTTAAATCTGAATGAAGCAAACGGCATCAGACTTAGACTAACCAAACCCCAACTTTCACAACATTACATGCTGTAACTGTGCAATTTCATATACTATTCTAACATATTCTCTAAGGCTCTTATAAGTTGTTCATAATCATGTTACTAACTTGATGTAATGAGATGTATGTATAATGTGACCAAATGCCATGGAATGACCTGGTTGATACAGATTTGGTTTTGGGATAAATATGGCAGCAGAATCTTTTGATTTTGCATTCTTCCCCGCAAGCTCTTTAAATCCTAATTTACTCCCCCAGGATTTGTCTCTCTTGGCAACAGCTGACATGACAACAACACAAAGACCCAGTAACACAACAGTAGTCAGTAGTCAGAAGTCGTATAAGAAGGAGAAATAATTTATGGCAGAAAAGTACTAACAGATAGGGAAGACAGACAGAGGGTAAGGGCAAATGTCAGACAATTAGACATAGTCAAATGAACGAACTGGGTCAGTAACAGAGAGACAGGGTAATAACAGCTTAGCAGGGCACAGGAATCTAATGGAACCTAGTGCTTAGGCCCAGAGTAGTGGGGAGGATCCCATATAAAGACTTCATCAACAGGTCATAGACTGAAACCAATATTGATTTGCACCACTGGCGCTATTAAAGTCAAAATTCACACAACCTTTGTCAGAACAGCACAATGCAGTGGCCAGGAAAGGTACACAGCAGCCCAGGGTGGAAAAGTTTATGAATCGTGACAACATGTGAGACTTTATAGGGCTTAAAGGGATTATCCACTCCAAAATATATTTAAGTGCGAATCATTCACTCAGTATAGAGAGCAAGCCTATTTGTTGGGACTAGAACCTGGAAAAGGTGTGACTGCCAGGAATCTATGAAGATGCAACAGCACGGGACTGAAAGATAAGTATTACTTTTCTTTTTTTTCCGCACTGGGCCTCACTTCAATATAATTTCATTGAAGTGGACAAGTAATTGGGTTTTGTTTTTTTTAGAAAAAACTTTGGACTTTATGGAAACAGTGATCAAATTATATAAATAAGCTAAATAAAAATGTATTTCCTTAATTTTATTGTTTTCATGTTTAGACTATATTTACTAGAATAAAAACAATGGAAGTCAAAGTTAAACAAGTCAAATATATTAAATATATATATATTAATTATGCTGTGAATGAGCTTTGAGTGAACACAGTCTGACATTACTTCTGGTCTGATGTCACATTAGGGTTTCCCTAATGTGGTGTCGAACTTGATGTAATACCAGAACAAGAGTGCTGCAAAAGCTGAACGGTAAGGTAACCGTTACAAACCAGTAAAAACCCTTACCCTAAATGTGGGCAAAAGGTATTATAACAGTCTTTTTTCATGTATGGTGTTCTCTATAATAAACAAAATATTAACTATCATCGTTTCCAAGGGAATCCATTAGCATTCTCAAATAAAGATAATATATTACAGATTACAAACAGCAGAACATTGTGCACTGACCAGTCAATGCTGATCATTGAACTATAGGATATTCCACCATCATTTATAATGCACAAGTAACAACTCTTTGCAGGTCACAAGGAGCCCAAACTTTCCACTAAACACTGTTGAGGAAAAAGATCACGAAGCATTTAGATTATTCTATCTAAGAAGTAACTAATTCTAAGAAGTAAGAAGTAACATAATAGATCATTTTGCATTAAAATACAAGAGATAAAATATAATAATGTTTTTTATATTTTGTACGACAAAGAATAGGTTAAGATGTCAGCTAAAAAAAGAATTATACTCTTAGTGAGACCCGAATTATTTGCTATCCTAGGATCAGTTTTATTTGCATGTCTAAAGGACTAATAGTACACTTTTGATTGGCTGGAATATGCAGCATTAATTAAATAAATTTAATTTGTTTCAGCACTACTAATGTTCAGAGCTGTGAATAAATGTTCAAACAGCTATAATTTGAAATTATATTGAAATCTCTCTCATTCCAGGAAATGGAGACTGTCTAAATATGATACTATTTTTTATTATAATGTATATTCAAGCACTGCAAAGTGGCATTATAATGTTTTATTCACCACACAACTGTATAGTTTGTAAAAGTATATTCTGTAAAAGAATTTGACAACATGGATAGGCTACTATTGTACAGATGTGACCTTGATCAACATCACAAAGCAGAATGCTAACTCTTGCATTACAATTATACTTTCTTTGGTGGTAAATATGAAAAACACAAAGTAGAACCTTATTAACCCCTTGAACTGCTGCAAAATCATTCACAAAGATCCACAAGAAGATTCAGCTTCCACCTATGAGACCCTTTGTTTCTAGTATAGGCTCTCTCATTGAACCATTATGTAAATATCTTGCAGCATTACATAGTTACATTGTTTGTAAGGACGAAAAAAGACAGACGTCCATCCAGTTCAGCTTACTGTGCTAAAGTGTTAATCCAGAGGAAAGCAAAAACCCACATGAGGTAGAAGTCAATTGTCCTCATTTTAGGAAAAAAATTCCTTCCCGACTCCAATCTGGTGTCTCCAATCAAGATGCTTTGATGGCTTACATAAAATAGCGGTGTTAATTTTAGCATTTGTAACATGTAACAGGTGTTTAGCATTAGTAATATTATAAAATTCTTGTTAACCTAAATATTAGAAATGTTAGTCTTTAAGTCAGACAGCAGTTAAGATAGAATTGTGGTCTTTTAGTCACCATTCTCCAGGACACTGAAAACTGGCCATAGTTACATAGTTTGTAGGGCTGAAAAAGGACAGATTTCCATCCAGTTCAGCCTATTGTGCTATATTGTTGATCCAGAGGAAGAAAAACCCGCATGAGGTAGAAGCCAATTGTCCTCATTTTGGGGAAAAAAAATCCTTCCTGACTCCAATCTGGCAATCAGAGTAAATCCATGGATCAATGACCTTTGTCCAGAATCCTAGTTACTATAACTTGTTATATTATTACACCCTAGAAATGTATCCAGACCCTTTTTGCCCTCTGTTACTGAATTCACCATGAGAAGTTCTTCTGGCAGAAAGTTCCACAGTCTCACTGGTCTTACAGTAAAGAATCCCTTTCTATGCTTATGTAGAAACCTTTTTTCCTCAAGACGTAGAGGATGCCTCTACACACCCTTTGACCGTGAACAAGGGTTCGGACAGAACCTGAAACGCGTCAGTTTATGCTACAACACATGTCTTTTCATGTGTTTGTATGTTTGTAATATGGACTAAAGATATGTGAATTTTACCTGCTGGATCTTTCAACGTGCTTTGACAAGTACAAAGTTGCATAATAGTCCATTAGAAAGATTGTACTCAACTTCTTTATCCAACTTCTGATAGATTGCCCAAATCAAATATACTGTACCCACTATGGTATTGGATTTTAATTCCATATTTGTTCAGATAAAAAAAATTGCACTCAAATATCTTTCAATTTTGTCAGATGACACTAAAATAGAGAGTTTTTTGCAAAATGGATGTAAAATAGTTTCAAGAAGACCAATTACGCTGGGTAATATTATCTCTTCCAACTGTTTATCTTTGCGTTCTGATACTAAAACCTGGTTACGACATAATGAGTTTTACAAATGTGACAGTCATGCCTGTAAATTGTACTGTAATTATGTAGCAACCACAAAAGAATTTACTGATGCACAAGGTAATAAGAAATATTATATCAAATAGTATATTAACTGCAAAACCATTGCGGTTACATATATTATCTTTTGCTCAGCTTGCAATTTGAAATATGTAGAATGTACATCCTGCAGACTTAAAACAAGAATATTGGAACATATTAACAACATTCAAAATCCAGGAATAGGTAAAGTATTTAATGCAGCTAAGCATTTTATTCAGCATCATAATTCCAGTTTATGGTTTTTCTGTACATTTACTTATGAAAAAGTTCTTTTAAACAAACGTGCAGATGACATACTAACTAGATTGCATAATATGGAGGCCTTTTGGATCACCATCCTGGATACTTTGGGCGACATGCATGATTTCTGGTGCTTAGATGCCAATTTTTATGCGCATTAGAATAGTAAAGAATGTACCTGATTTATGAACTCGGTCTACTGCGGGTCATAAATCAGGCGCATTCTAGCGCTAAGACGACACCTCTGGCTCAGGTAAATCACTTTGAAAGTTCCAGCAGTAATGCACCTAGAAATGCCATAGCGAAGCTATAAATCTATAGGTTCGTACGGTTCTAGTGCCCCTGCCTCCTGGCGTGCGGGAAATTTAAAACTATAGCGAATGGAGCTGCACTAGATGGGCTGAAAAGACTTCTGGTGCAGCCCCGTTCATACATGTCGCCCTTAATTTCCATCTGGCCTTAATGTTAAAAACTAAATTTCGTTTCATTATTTAGATTTTTTGTGTGTTTCTTTATAGTGTGCCCCATTAGCAATTGTGCATTTTGTATTTTTCATCATCAATATTTTACTTCACATGCTTTATTCCCGTTCTTTTGTCTGTTCACTCCTCACTACTCCCGTCGATGTTGCGACCCTGTGGTACCGGGGTGTTGGTGTGGTGGTCCTTGTCATTGTGTTTAGTACCCTTTTCCCTCTGTTTGTCTGGGCTTCTTGCCTTTCAAAGGAGCTGTGCATTTTTGATGCATTCGCTTTGTCTTTAAGGGGATGCTGGTTGTTAGGGAACCTGCTGAGACCTCATTAGGGCTGGCCTGGTGACATAGGGTCTGGGCCTGGCACATACTGAGTTCACTGCATACCCAGTAGGTGCTGGCTGTTTAATACTTCTGAAACAAATGAGATTGGCTGTTTAAAGGGGTTTTCTCAGCACGCTGAATCACTGGCTGACAGGCAGTTCTGCACTCACTCTGTCTCCTCAGACTGTGGGTGGGTCTGCAGCAGTGATTAGCATATATTAACTTGGAGCCCTTATTCTCACAGTGCAGGAGATGTTAACTATAAAACAATTATAGTTAACTCCATGCTCCACAGTGCTCACAGCACTTGTACCTATTGTTTCCTGCAGCTAATCTTGTTTAATCGAATTAGTTCACTCACAGCTCAGTACCTCCATGGGATGAAGTCACTCTTGCTCTCAGATAATTAGATAACACATGTCTTTCTCATGTGCAGGTTACCATAGAAACCTCTGTACTCTGAGAGACCTGCTAAACTGTCTGTATCTCATGACTAAAGTAAAATCTACTGACCAATGTATTTAGAAAATGTCTTCATTTAACTGTACCCTTATGTTGAAAGCTAATTTTCATAGTGAGAAAACCCTTTTAACCACTTAGAATCCTCAGTCAACACGACCATAGTATGTACACCATTACAAAATGGTGTGGTGCCCCTTTAATCTGCTTGATCATCTCTCCAACAGAGAGACTGCAGAGCGTGGTTCAGTTGTCATGGCAGCCAGGGATTACGGTCCAAGTCTGCCATTATTGTAGGTTCTACATATATAAAGCAGTATATAGTACTAACAATCAAGCATTAACATGTTCAAATTCCCTTGGAGATATTTTTCAAAAATATAAAAAAATTGTATATAATTAAAAAAACCTTTACCTATTATAACTGAAACAATAATAAACAGAAAAAAGTACATTATTGCTATTGCCACCTCCATAAACGTCTGAACTAATGCAATATTATGCTATCTATTGCAAATGGTAAACACCATAAGAAAAAACACTGTCAGAATTGCATTTTTTTGGTTATCCAACCTCCCAGTCAAAATGGAATATAAAAATTATCAAAACATCGGTTACACAAAATTGTTTGTTTGCATTAAAGAAAGAAACATCCACAATGGTTGATGAAATAGCTTTAAAAGAATAAAAAGTAATAATACATTTAAATTTGATGAACATGAAGGAAAATCAGACATTATGTTTGAGTTGTTGTTCAGCTGAAGAATAAAAAAAAATACCTGTGGACAGGTGCAGAAGTCCCATTGAGAGTTACAGAAATCTTTTGTTTGCAGTGATTGCCTCAAAATGTTGTGTAAGAAAATATTAATTGTAAGGGTACTATCATTTGTGTCCAGGCCAGTGTCATTAATTTGTTTTTTAAAATTTCTCGGTTGAACCACAATTCAAAAACAATGTCTGATTTTCCTTGAATTTTTATTTATTATTAATCTTGTCAGTTTCAAGTTATTTCAGTGACCGTTTTGGGTTTTTAATGGGGTTACCAACATTGTCTACATGTGTATATTCTAAATTAGTGCTAAAAAAAACTACAATAAATGAGCCATCAGACAGGTCTGTATTTGAAAAATAAAAACATTGCAATACAAAGCAAATAAAAGCAAATAAAAGAATTTTTTACATTTTTCTAAAAGTAGAAAAAAATAAAAAAACATTTTTATATTGGGAACTGCTGGTAATATATCTACCTGCAGAATAAAAGTAACCTGCCATTTACGTATATTAAATGTTACCACAAAAAGTACAACTAGTCCCGTGCGAAACAATCCCCTATGCAATTTGTGAACAAAAAAAAATAAAAAATGTATGACTCTTGGAATTCAAGAATTAAAAAAAGAAAAGGAAAATGAGGATGCCACTTGGGTGGAGAAACATGTCAGAGGGGGCAGTGATGTTATTTTAGGTCATATGCAGTTGTGCAACCCTAGCTTAGTGTTCTGCAATAACTTAGTTATGGCATACTGATAGTAATCAGAATTTAGGAGTACAAAGCAGAGAAAGCTGGTCTATTTTCATGCAGTTTAATAGGTAGATTTTCAGTAATAGAAGTTACGTTGTAGCAATAATAGTATTAGGGCTTGTCCCCACGGCAAGAGTTACTGGTTGGTTCACATTCAATTTACTCTTCCAGACCACCTGGTTGACGCTAATACCATTCACAGTGCTACAGAGTCCTAGTTCATTTCCCATGAGCTTTTTAGAACATAACACAATTTTACTAGAGTGACTAACAGTGTACAAGTCGCCAAACACCTACACGGTGCCTCTCTCTAAGGACCGTTACCCCTTTCAAATTAAAGTGTTAAAGCACACAACAGAGATCCATTCCTAGTTTACAGTGGCTGCTTTCACCCAACAATAGATGGCATTTCATTTACTAGTGTATAAATAAGATAACAGTTCCCCTCCTTTGATCATATATATTTCATATTGCAATCAAAACTGAGGAAGATATAATGCCTTCTTAAAGGGAGTGTTTCACTACAAGAATTGCTTTTTATGTTAAAGATCTTGCAAAAACAAGTCACTTTGCAATATGTGTCCATTAACAGTATCCTACCTATTCTGAGATATTCCCTGGGCTGCATCAGCTCCTCAGGTCGCTATAGATACAGACCTGTTTGATCTATCCTGATAGGCTGCCAGTACTGCTTGCAATAGCTACAGACCTGGCTTCTACTGCAGCCTAGTAAAAGCCAGTAAACACGCCCTGGAATTCAAAGTGAAACCAAGAAAACAGGACCGAAGTAAGATGAATCAATGTAATGAGACAACCCCTTTAAGTGTGTGTCCCAGGAGATAAGCCATTTCCCACTTGCCTACTGTGTCTGATCTTAAGGTAATTGCCTACAGAAGTAGTTTTCCCCTTTACTCTGTCTGCAGTAAGAGCCCAGGAACACTTGGCTCTAGCTCTAACTAAACCCTGCTCTCTTACCTGTCATCCAAACAATAGAATTAGGAGGAAACTAACCCATGGGTTCTATGCATGATTTTTACAGTGCTGTTTGTATTGGGAACAAGCAGAATAATCTTTAAGACTGACAAATACAAAGGGCAAGGTTATCGCCTGTTAACTTCCGCATCATTTCATTCTAGGTTAAGTGTTCCTTTAAGTTGCATTGAAGTGAGATTCGATTTTTTTAAACATCATTGGTTTCACATTGGCCTCTTGAGAGTGATACCAAAGTCAAATATGTTCTTTAAACCATGAAACATTTGCCTAAAACAGAATGTGTAATTGAAATCGTTAGCACATTCCCATATCATTAATTTGTTGTTGGCACTTGGTGTGGTGCCACATTAACTCGTTCCACCGGGATTTTTTTCCAATAACTCCCGCGGATAATGAATTCTGAAACAATTAGCTTGTGGGAGTTTTTGTGTTCTCTAATAATGGAATTTGTTTAAATTTTGTTATCCCTAAGTAGTAATCAAAATCCATTTGTTTAGTATTAGTTTAAAAAGAAATCTGAAGAACAAAGAGAACATAACAAAAACTTGCATTGTTCATTTTAGGTATTCTGGCAAAAATGGTACTGAGCATTGCATATCTAAACCAACTGAGCCTGATTACAGAACAAAGGCTGCACATTAATCAAAAGTGTTAAGAGTTTTCTGCTAATTACCTTTGCTTCACATTTGGCTAAATGATGATTATGATCAGCGTTTACATGTTTAGATCAAATATCTGCTGTTATAAATGTTAGGGAGAAAATATCTCAAATGATTTAGATAAAAGAATAAAAAAGTAGACATTTTCCATTAAAATATAAAAATGAGAGCATCATTTAAAGGGGTTGACCCACTTTAGACAATGATGACATATCGCTAGGATAAGCCATCAATGTCTAATAGGTCTGACACCTCTTTGTTCCTAACAGAGAGGTAGTTGGGACTCTCCTATAGATATGAATGGAAGTTCCAAAGTTCTAGGTGGTTGCAAGTAGTTGTAATTTTAGGATGTAAGCCAATGGGGAAAATTCATCAACACTGACATTTCATGCAGATGTAGCAGGGCACAGTTTGTCCAGGCATCAGGGCTGAATTTTTAATTTAGTACATATCATTAAAGGGTTTTCTCACCACAGTGATTAGCTTTTAACATGTAGGGAGAGGTAAATAATAAATAAATATGCCAATCATTGCTATAGAACCATTCACAGCCTAACTAAGAAGAATGAGCATTATGCTGGCTGTGGCTCTGTAAAATAGCATGGTGATATAACTCCTTTAATAATATTGTTGTAAAAAACACAAACTTGTAAACTTGACATACAAGTATATGATATATCTTCCTGGCACACACATACCCTGTTTCCCCGAATATAAGACATCCCACGAAAATAAGACATGGTGCATTTTTTTATGCAATTCAGAGTTTGGCTGCTTATGCTGATGTTTGTGATGAAATCACTACAGTATATTAATACATGTTGATTATTTGTTCAACAATAAATGTGAATTCTTGTTCATGGAAAAATAAGACATCCCCTAAAAATAAGACTTAGCTCGTCTTTAGGAGCAAAAATTAATATAAGACACTGTCTTAACAGGATATGTATATAGATAATTTGCCTAAGGCATCTAATACCATAAGTATACTAACCACCACCCTAATGCTAATAAATACTATTATAAAAACTTAACTTTTCTTATTGAAAATCTACCTATTAAAGTGCTCGAAAATAGACTGGCTTGACGTCCTTTTTACTCCTAGATTCTGATTACATTGCTCCGTTAACCTCTGAGGATGCCACTTTAGGTGGAGAAACATGTCAGAGGGGGCAGTGATGTTATTTTAGGTCATAGGCAGTTGTGCAACCCTAGTTTAGTGTTCTGCAGTAACTTAATTATGGCACACTGATAGTAATCAGAATCTAGGAGTACAAAGCAGAGAAAGCTGGTCTATTTTAATGCACTTTAATAGGTAGATTTTCAGTAGTAAAAGTCAAGTTTTAGCAATAATAATATTAGGGGTTGTCCCCACGGCACAGGTTATTCGGACAGTTTGTGGTTTTACAAATCGTCTGAAAACCAACAAGCAACGCTGCCCATAGACTTCAATAGAAAATCGGTGCAGCAGTCCCCACTGCATGGATTTTCCGCCGGACGATCTTTCACACCTCCGACGGTCCGAAAAACTGATTACATGTTCATTCTTCCACCCGTTTTTCAGGCAGAACATGAACATGTGGGTGCGAAGGGGATAGCTTAAATCTGCAAACCGTAGGAAAAAGTCCTCCCCCTGCATGCCAAAAAAAGACTATTAGTTGCCTTAGGCAAACTGTTCTTTAGTTTAGTTACCATCTAACCGCCAAGAGTATTTCTTCTTTTTTATTGTTAATATGTTTATAGATAAGAACAGATAACTTGTTATAAAAATACTACTAATTCTACTACTACTAATAATAATAAGAATAATATTACTACCATGACTACAACTACTAGTACTAATAATATTTTAATGCTGTCAATGGACACCTGTGGATCTAATCATGCAAACCATACAATAGTATAGTATAATATAATATAGTATAGTATTACTACTATTCCTACCACTACAAGTACTAATAATATTTTAATGCTGTCAATGGACACTTGTGGATCTAATCATCGGACCATACAATAGTATAGTATAGTATTACTACTATTCCTACCACTACAAGTACTAATAACATTTTAATGCTGTCAATGAACACTTGTGGATCTAATCATCAGACCATACAATAGTATAGTATAGTAATAATAATAATCTTTATTTATGTAGCGCCAACATATTCCGCAGCACTTTACAATGTAGAGGGTATAATTACAGACAAAAGACAGATATTAAACAGTGAGAGCTACTTACAGATGAGTATAGTACTACTACTATTCCTACCACTACTAGTACTAATAATATTTTAATGCTGTCAATGGACACTTGTGGATCTAATCATACAAACCATACAATAGTATAGTATAGTATTACTACTATTCCTACTACTACTAGTACTAATAATATTTCAATGCTGTTAATGGACACTTGTGGATCTAATCATTGGACCATACAATAGTATAGTATTATTACTATTATTACCACTACTAGTACTAATAATATTTTAATGCTGTCAATGGACACTTGTGGATCTAATCATATTAACCATACAATAGTGTCAATATTAGACCCATTTTTGCATACATATTGTTCAAACAGTATATTGTTAAAGCTCATCTTTGAATTTTTTACTATATCATTAAAATTGTAGTAGAACTTATTAATGTAGCAGAAGTTCATTTTTCATGTTATCCTATTCCACTATACCTTGACATAGCTGTAGTTTTCTTCAGTACTTACTAAGTGAATTATTACATTGCACAAAAAAAAAAATGAGAAAAAAACGTACTTATAAACAGTAAGTATTTTCAGGTATAATAAGTTTAGAGCGTATTTTATGTTTATATTTGCATAAGAATTCATTCAGAATATTAAGATGGTTACAATATTCCATGTACACTTTTATAACAAGAGCTTCAAATATATGACGACAAAATATTAGTAGTAAATTAAGGATTTGTACAATGCTGACTCACTGCTTAGTTGTTCATAGGGCACAATGTCTGGGAGACTCCTAATAAATATATTTTGGCAATATTTGAATTCTTGAATTTCATTAAACATCTGTTTTATCTATTAAGTGATAAAACATGTCATACAGTGAATAATAATGCCATACAGTCCTCCTTCATCAAAATGACTAAACAAGATATTTACTTTTCCAGTAGGCTCTGTACTTACTAGGTTTCTTCAAGCTTGAACATTAACAAGTTTTTTAATGTGAAAGTGACAGCAAAGCCATCTCAAGTATAGACAATGTGGAAATCAAGGTAAGGTCAAGGTCTATGGAGTACTTGCAGTCAACAATATCACTAACATGCATGAAGCCGTAGTATACATTATTAATGGGTATTCACCTCAGGAGCTTTTACATTCAGCAAAGTCAAGCATTTCTTCTCTTATTTAGCTTACTTTCTCATACCCTTCTGCAGTGGACTGCAATTCTTGTTTTCTAGTTTTTCTTGATGTGGGCCCTTCAAAAAATATACTAGTAGGAAGGCGGACTGTGAGCTGAGAGAGAGGAAAGAAGGGCAAATGTGCAAGGAACAGGGCCACCTTATCCACTGGGTACACTAGGCAAGTGCCCCAGGGCCCAACAAGCATAGGGGCCTGAGGTGAGGAATGCATGTCCTGGGAATTCATGGCATATGCCCTTGTTCGGCACTGCTTGTTTAACTGTTTTTCATGTTCTTAGGACATGTAAACAGTTAAAAACCATGGTGGAGCAGGGAGTTATTGACTCCCTGCCTTGTCAATTAGTCTTACGGGCTTCAGGCTGCCTACAAGATGTCAGTGGGTGTCTCGATATAGACGGTGTGATTCTATGGTTATGCCTGGGGGTTGTTAGATGCGTGGCCTGATGGGGTGTCATGTTTGAGCATAGATAGAATTACATGTGATGTCATGTATTTGGGTAGGACACACTGCACTGCTATGTCCAAGGGCCCATACTGTTGTTAAGATGGCCCTAGCAAAAAAAATAAATCTTGTTTGGTCACCAAATTATGACCACTAATGTTTTCTGCAAGAAGAGCATCTTACTAACATACAAATCGAAAAAAAAAAGAAACTTTAGTTCAGTCTGTACAAATTTGAGAGTGTACAAACTAGAAAATTAAGTAATAATGGATGGTTGCATGAATTTCCACACAACACTGTCTACTACAGATCTTTAGAAGAGACTAGATTTTCACTTTGGCATAAAAGGCCCATGCTTTGAGGTAACCCATTAGAAAAGGCATCTACTCTTAGGATCATGGTTGTATTATACCTCAAACAGTGGGACCTAAGAGCAGTAGTGATGCAACAAATACTTTAATGCATGTAATATAGTTATTCTAGGGGCCTAATGCATCTTCTGACTACAGACTCCAAAGTAAAATAATCTAGTACTTGGTGCTACACATATCATATAGAACTGCCCATCATGCATGTGGTGTAGATTTACCACTAATCACTACATACCGTTGCCAAAAAATTTGGAAGGAACCAATGGACTTCAGAGGATGGACACAATATAAAGTACTGAACATCAGGGAAGAGAGACAACAGGGCAGATTTACTAATAATGGCACTGAATAAAGCAAGCCTAAAGCTACAGGACTTGGCTGAAGATATTCCAAATATATCACAGAGACACACACAGTTTGATAGATTTACTACAACTTTAGTGCATGTTAAATTCTTTACTTTTCTTACACCACTTGATTTATATACTTTAGACCAATTTCATGCGCCTAAAAACTGACGCACACCATTAGTAAATCTGATGCATTTTCCTCAAAAGATTTTTGGCATATCAAAAGCCAGAATTCTGGCACAGTGACCTTGATAAGTCTGCTCTACTACATACAACTGAAACTGCAAAAAAAGAACACATTCCTGACAGCAGCAATGTAAATTGCTTGTACATAGCAAAATAAATCTTGCCATTGGTACTTTTTTTAATGTGATATAAAATACTGCGGTACTACTTCTGCATTGACACTCATATTCGGCATTTGACCTACAAGGCTTGATCCAGTCTACGTTATTGACAGATACTGCAATGTTGCTGTGGTTGGCCAATAAATATTAATAGAACAAACACTGTTCTATTTCTCTACTTGCTTATGATAACTGCTTTTTAGTAGACCAAACTTTTGTACCCTACATAGAAAATGTGTACGATTGACAAACAGATCAAATGAACTTAAAGTAGGACAGTGGGAACTCAGCTAAAGAGAAGTGTTATCTGGCCAATTATGAGTTTAAAGAAAAGTGGAAATGCACTATACATTATATACTATTAGATAAACGTCACCATAACCCCACAATTCTATATGCTTGGCTGACTACTAAGTGTATGTAGGGGCTTCTGACCAACCTTTGATGGCACATATTAGGGAAGAAAGATTGGGTATATTGGATTTTAGCATTCTAGGTACTTTGTTCCTCTAAGGTGTCAAAGGTGTCTTGCACAGACTTTTTGAGCTCTCCCAGTATTAAACATGGCAGCTTGGCCAAACTGAGTATGTAAGAATAGGATGGTGTCAGGAAGAACAGCTGTTGTTTGTGCCTGTTTGGCTAACAGATATCTATTAAAGTGGTCTTACACATGGATTGCACAGTAGAATATCAATCTTTGCAGATGATACTAAGTTCTGTAAAGTAATCAACACAATAGAGGATAATGTGTTATTACAAAGGGATCTGGATAAGTTTGAGGCCTGGGCAGAGACATGGCAGATGAGGTTTAACACAGATAAACGCAAGGTTATGCACATGGGGAAGAAAAATCCATTCCATGATTACTTGTTAAATGGAAAAACGCTGGTAAAAAGTGACATGGAGAAGCACTTGGGAATCCTAGTGGACAGCAAAGTTAATTGTAGCAGCCAACGTTAGGCAGCAGCTGCCAAGACAAATAGGATCATCGGATGTATTAAAAAGGGCATAGATGCACATAATGAGAACATCATTCTCCCATTATACAAGTCACAGTTTTAGGCACCATTGCACAGGTGCATTGTAGAGCTTGAAGAGGTTCAAGGGCGGGCAATGAAAGTAATAAAAGGACTGGGTGGACTGCAATACCCATGAAGATTACAAAGATAAGGGTTTTTTAGTTTAAAGAAAAGACGGCTTCGGGGGGACATAATAAATATGTATAAATATATTAAAGATCATTATACAGATCTCTCCTATGATCTATTTATACCCAGGACTGTATCTAGAACAAGGGAGCATCCTCTACAGCTAGAGGAAAGTTTCTACATAAACATAGAAAGGAATTCTTTACTGTAAGAGCAGTGAGACTGCTGAAACAAAAAAAGCAAATAGTCGCCTCACCCTAAAAAATATATGTGTCAGGATCCAAACAGAGCGTGGTGTGGATACAGTCTATAAATCCAATGACCAATAGCAAACAAAATCACCCATTGCATGTATGGGTCCAAAAAAAGTAAAAAGTTCAGTCCTTATTCCAACTTATTAAAAATATGGACAATACTGAACATAACCTTCAGCATGTAAACAGTAACAGCTTCACTTCAATGCAATGTGCAAATTTCAGCTAACGTGTTTCAGAAAAAGGTCCTCAGTCAAAGCCTGGATAGCACACTGAGTGGGATGTTTAAATAGGTAACCACAAGTCATGTCTAATTAGAGCCAGTTGCATTCACAAATGTTGGAACTCCTATTTAACAACCATAATTAAAAAAAGTTGTAACAAACCTAATAATGATATGATATACCTTGCCACACATTCAGGCACGAGGGAATTCAGAAATATCCACCTTGATTCCCTGCTTGGAGCCTAGGAGACCGTATAATTTTTTTATACCAGAAAATGTTAAAGCACTAGTGTCACCTGCATGGAATTCAGGAAAATGGCGTGACACCATAGAAACGCCCAATATGTTACTCTTCTTAGCATCAGAAAGATGTCTCCTTATCCTAACATTAAGCGGTCCTGTGGTGCACCCTACATATGGACCTTACATAAGTCACAATTAATTAGATACACCATGTATTTACTATTACAGTTTACATATGACCTAATAGGAAAGGATTGACCATATGAATAGGATACAAATGATTCTGCATTTTTATAAAAATGACAGGCAGTACAACTCAACATTTGTATCCTAGTTATCTGAAGAATCCATTCAAATTAAGCCAAGTCTCTTGCTTTACTTGTGGACTCTTTAAAAGACTAGGGACCTGGACATAGAAATCTCTCCCAAGATCTATTTATACCCAGGATTTTATCTAGAACAAGGGGGGGCATCATCTATGCCTTGAGGAAAGAAGGTTTCTGCATAAACATAGAAAGGGATTCTTTACTGTAAGAGCAGTGAGACTGTGGAACTCTCTGCCAGGGGAACTTGTCATGGTGAATTCACTAACAGAGCTCAAAAAGGATGCATATCTAGAGAGTGATAATATAACAAGTTATCGTGACTAGGATTCTGGAGAAGGGTCATTGATCCAGGGGTTTATTCTGATTGCCAGATTGGAGTCGGGAAGGAATTTTTTCCCTTAAATGAGGACAATTGGCTTCCACCTCATGGGGGTTTTGTCTTTCTCTGGATCAATACTATAGGATAATAAGTTGAACTGGATGGACGTCTGTCTTTTTTCAGCCTTACAAACTATGTAACTATGGTCAGTTTTCAGTGTCATGGACAGTGGTGACCAAAAGACTACAATTCTATATTAACTGCTAACTGACTTAAAGACTAACATTTTTAATATTTAGGTTAACAAGAATTTTATAATATTACTAATACTAAACACCTGTATGTTACAAATGCTAAAATTAATACTGCTATTTTATGTAAGCCATCAAAGCATCTTGACTTTACAAAATGTTGTCATATTTTTATTAAATCTTTTACAGTGCAGTATTATAACTTTTCTTCCTCCAAGTGTTCTGACAGAGATTTGGTGCAAACATAATTTATATTGCATACTTGGATTATATTGCATTGGATATTTATTATATTTCTACACAGAGGCAGAAGAAATAAATCATAATTATTAAATCAGTTTATAGTCTAGATTAGAGATGGGCGAAATGATTCTAACGAAGTGGAATTCGTTTAGAATTTCAGGAAAACTTCGGTTCGGAACGAAGTCGAACTTTGGGGTACTTTGGGTGAACGAAGTGTGCTTTTGATTGATAAAATGGCTGCGAGCACATGGCGCTACATGGGGCAAAGCACTCTGGGAGGAAGAAGAACATTGCCTGCATTACATGTGCAGAGGGGAAGCCAATCACAGACCGGCGGGATTCTGTGACGTCACTGCACTATATAAGTCCGGGCGCGACGCTGGGAGCTCACACTCCTCTCACTGTACTGATCAGGGAAGGTGCTGCCGCGGCTGATAGCTCTTACTGAAGAATTGATTTTTATACAGCGATTTCTGTGGGGTGTCTCAGCTTGTCTCAGAGACTGTTCTCTTAATGTTCTATTTCTAATTTTTTGGGGTATTGGATCTGAAATCCAGTGTGCGTCCACTGCAGCTGCATATACATTCAATAGCCAAGTGGGATCTAAGCAAGTTCCTCTTGTATTCATTTAAAGAAACAGCGTTTTTACAATACAAATACCACTTCATTTTTGGCTGCTCAATTCTATTGCGCAATTTACATCCAGGGGTTAATTAAGCGTTGTTTTGCTGGTGTGCTAACCCAAGAAACCGTCTTTTTCAACGCCAAAATATATACATTTTTCCTGTAGCCTAATTCACAAGCAAAGGTTAATTACAACTGTATCTCTTGTTGTGTGGCGTAGAAAACACGCAATTGTAACACGCTACAAAGCTACTAGTTTGTGCGGCTCAATTCTTTGGCGAAAATTACATCCAGGGGTTAATTAAGCGTTGTTTTGCTGGTGTGCTGACAAAAATAAACCGTCTTTTTCAACGCCAAAAATATATACATTTTTCCTGTAGCCTAATTCACAAGCAAAGGTTAATTACAACTGTATCTCTTGTTGTGTGGCGTAGAAAACACGCAATTGTAACACGCTACAAAGCTACTAGTTTGTGCGGCTCAATTCTTTGGCGCAATTTACATCCAGGGGTTAATTAACCCCTTAACGACCTTGGGCGTATCAGTAGGTCCCAGGGCCGCTAAGGGGCATTGCAGGGGGATCGCTCCGTGACCCCCCCGCCACAGCCGCCGGGTGTTGGCGGCAAATCGCGCTAACACCCGGCGTGTAACAGCGCGGCGGGTGGCTCCACCCGCTGGCGCTGTTTACCCATCAGGCGCCGTGGCAAAGATGGCCGCGGCGTCTGAATTAACGGCGATCGGTGCCGCGCCCCGTCGGGCGGTGATGGCATAAGCGCAGCTATGCGCGCCGACCCATCACCGGGCATTGGGGTGGGGAGCCTGTGAAGGCTCCTGTCACTTCCCCTGGCCAGTTTGCCCCCTTCCCCCGCAGACGGGAAAGGGGGGAAAACCGCCATCTTTGAAACCCCCTAAGCATTGCCTATGCAATGCTTAGGTTGTATTAACAATCGCCCCCACCTAGTGGTCAAGTACCACGGTGGCCTCAATGTTACAGTTAAAAAAAAAAAAAAAATAAAGTTTTAAATACAAAAAAAAAAAGTATTAAAAAAGTTAAAATCACTCCCCTTTCCCCCATTTTACAAATAAAATCATTAAAAATAAAAAAAGTTCACATATTTGTTCGCCGCGCCCCGAAAAAGCCCGATCTTAAAAATTAAACCATTTATCCCCTACGCTGAACACCGTAAAAAAAAAATTTCCAAACGCCAAAATTGCGTTTTTTGGCATTTTACGTCACTAAAAAATTGAATAAAAATTATAAAAAAAGTCGCTGCTTCCCAAAAATGCTAGCGATAAAAAGTCATTTCGCCCGCAAAAAATTCCCCCCACTGAGTCCATGGTGTTAGTAAAAAAAAGTTATTGTCGACAAATGGCGCCGTGGCGCAAATTTTCAAAAAATAGAAATTTTGGGGAATTTTTTTAAGGGACCAAAACTAACGGAAAACCCCCCAAAGTTTGGTATTTCAGGATGCGTAAAAAACCCGAAGAATTCAGATAACACATTAATTTACCAAAATTTTAACGCCGTAAAAGCAAAACCCCCGCAACAAGCGAAATAATTTTTTTTTCACAATTTTTCCCCCTTGGGAATTTTTTGCGGTTTTCCCGTATATTTTTGTATAGGAAAAGCACATTAGAAAGTACATTTGTCCCCCAAATAAAAGCCCTCATGTGTCTATGTAGGTGGAAAAATAAAAAAGTTTAGCTTTCAGAAGGCGAGGGGGAAAAACGAAGTGTCACCCAAAAAAAACGCTGTGTCCTTAAGGGTTTTAAACGTTGTTTTTTTGGGGGCTGCAAAAAAAAAACATCTTTTTAAAAACGCCAAAATAATACATTTTTCCGGCCTATTCCAAGAAAAGGGTTTAAATTTAAAAATTTATCTCTTGTTGTGGGGTAAAAAAACGCATGAAAAGCTACAAAGTTTTTTGTGGGCCCCAATTCTTTCGAAATTTACATCCAGGGGTTAATTTAAGGTTTTTTGCTGTTGCACAAAAATTAAACCTCTTTTCCGCCAAAAAAAATTTTTTCTGTACCCTAATTCACAAGATTTAAACTTTTTTTTTTTCGTAAAAACACGTTTAAACGCAAAAGTTTTCCCTTTTTTGTGGGCCAATTTTTCCAATTTCCAGGGGAAATTTAAGGTTGTTTATTTGGAGTCAAAAAAGGGGGTTATTTATCATATTTTAGATATCTCATCAAAAGTGTTGTACATTTTAGAACAAAAGTATGTGACAGAGGGTGGAGGTTTACCCGCAGTGGCGGGCACAAAATTCTGGGAAAGGCCGGGGGCCAGCCAGCAAAGGGGCGTGCAGCAGGGGTCACTCGGTGGGCCAAAACTGCCCCTGTCATTAGCGGGCCCTGTGTTTTTAGAAAACCCCAAGGGGTTTTTGATTGGTTGCTAGGTCATCCCTTCCCCCGAGAATCTGAAACCCAGCCCAAAAGTCGGTGGGAACCTCGACACAAACCCCTTTGTTGGCATGGCCCGGGGGAGCGGGTCAGGGCCCTCACCGTCCTCACCCCCCTCGTCCCATCGGTTCCCTTTAGCCCGAGATCTACTATTGGTCTGGGCTCGCGCCACTTTAGCGAGGGGTGAACATTTGGGAGGGCAGTCAGCAGCTACTTGGGTGCGAAAAAATGGGGGCCAATATCCCCTGCTTCTTGCAAGTAGGCATCGGCAAAGTATAGATGTGGAGGAGTGGCATGGGAGGTCATGGGTTGTGAGAGGTCAGCCTTCGGCCATTCAAGGGACCGGTGTGATGAGGACAGCAGTGAAGATGAACAAAATAGATGATGATGTAGCCGACCGCACTTGGGAGCCGGGTGAGGCAAGGGGCTTCATACATCTTCAGGAGAATAGCTGGCCTTCAGATTGCGCGTCAGGCTGCAGCGCAGCCAGCAAGTGGGTCGTGTGGCGTGCAGTCAGCAGGATAGCAGCAGTGTGAGGTCGGGAGCCAAGCGGCCACAGGGTAAAAAAACCTGCTTCGCCGGTCAAGAACGTAGCGGCACAGGGGCTCAGCGAGGCATGTACCTGAAGTATTCCACCGATCTTCAGAACATTTTGGAAAAATGGCCAGGAAAAATGGGCATGCACTTTATCCATTCGTACCAAAAGCCAGGAATACCACCCTCTCGAGTTGCAGCGGGCACAGGAACGGACCTCCCCAACACACCTGATATGCGATGTTTCCACCGCTGTGGAATACCAGCAATGCAACATGTTGGACCGATGTATGAACAGAGGAAAGGCCATTTACGATTTTTGATGATCCAGGCAGACAGAAGTACTCCCTGTGTAACTTTGATGTCAGCCATGGCAGGCTCATGCGTGACACCTGCCGTTTGTTGGAGTGCCATACGATGAGGCGAAGTTTTTGTCAGTCGCCAGGACTACGGGATGAATAACGTTCATTCCATGCTTCATGTCCTGGAACAGTTGCTGAAAAATCTGTCGGGCAGGGACTGGGAGACGTGAGAGGACTAAAATCTCGTGGCCTATGAGTCGGTGGGGGACTGAAAATGGAGGAGGGGAAGGACATTGGAGCAGAAGCAATTGTCTGGTGAAATGAGTGGATTTTCTAACAGGTGAAAACGAAGGAGGAAGCAGGAGCAGCTGAGAGGAGGTGGATGGAGATGAGGAAGAACGAGGCAGATGGACCCCAAAGCAACGTGGCTGTATACAGTGGAAATGAGAGGGCAGAGGCCCCTCGGAGTCACTTTGCAGATGGCCCGCAGCATGGCTTATTTGGTCTGGCTTTAGGGACAGCTGAATAGTCAGGCGATCCTGGCAGCGAGGGATGACTTCTGGCTCTCCACCCTATTGGACCTCATACAGTCCAAAATGGGAGCCTTTTTTACCAGCTATGAGAGGGAAGACAAATCAAATACTATAAGGGAAATCCTCCGTAATCAGTTGGCGCTGCTATGTGCGGCATCGTCCTCCTCTGACAGGTCTGACCGGGGGGTTCCTCGCGCTCCGTTACTACTTGCCGTGGCTGCTGGAGAAGGGGGTGGGGAGTAGAGCAGTACCAGCTCATCAGTAGTAACCTTAGTCTGGAGTCACTGATTGAGCAGCTTCCTTACCCGCCTAGTGAGGAGGGCAGTCGCCAGCAGCAGGCAGGACCTGGAGCAGTCCCTGAACCAACAGGTTGGGCCTACTTGGTCAGCAACTCTGCCACCTTCAGTTAGAAGATCGCTGGACTACTGGGCAGCCAAAACTGGATGTGTGGCCGCAACTCTTGCCGAGTTTGCAGTGGAGAACTTTATCCTGACCGGCAGTAGTGTGCATCAGTGCGGGTGTCAGTGCGGCGGGGGGCCATCGTTACCCCAAGGAGAAACCCGCTTGTCCACAGGAAATGTGGGAAAACTGACCTTTGTCAAGCATGAATCAGGCGTGGATCGGGGGCCAGGATTTCTACACACCAATGATTAGGCGTTCAGTCTGGGTTCAAACTACCTGGCCTCCAGCCATATTCTGATGCCAGCACCGCCTGATGCACACATCTGCTGCCTGTTTCTCCATTGCCATACACCATCTTTACCAGGGACTGATATTGCCACCTCCTCAACACTCAGTCACTATATGACCTCATGCTGCTGCATGCTGGTGCTGTTGCCGGACATCCACACTGTGTCATTGTGCCCACTCTCTGACCTTCATGCTGTTGCTCCTGCCGCCGTCCCTCAAATCTCTGTCATTGTGCCAACTCTGTGGCCTAATCTTTTTTTGCCACTCTCCAGAATTTGTCATTGTGCCACCGTCTGACCTAATGCTGCTGCTGTGGCTGCTGCATTGTCCTCCACACTGTAGTATTGTACACTGCCTGACCGTCATGTGCTGCCGCCGTGTCCTCCGCTCTCAGTCATTGTGCCACTCTGTGGCTTCCATCCTGCTTTGCACCTCCAGAATTCTTTGTTGCACTCTCTGACCTCATGCTGTGGCTAGTGATTCCTTGCCGGTGCCCTCTCTACACTGTGTATTGTGAACCACACTGTGGCCTAATATGTTTTGCCACCTCCCAGAATGTTCATTTTGTGCCACTGCCTGACCTAGTATGCTGATGTTGTGACCCTCCTAACACTGTGTGATTGTGCCACTCTGTGGCCTAATATGTTATGCCACCTCCAGAATGTCATTGTGCCCACTTTCTGACCTCATGCTGACTGCTATGTGACTGCTGCCGTGTCCTAAACACTGTGTCATTGTGCCACTTTCTGACCTCATTGCTGTGCTGTGGCTGCTGCAGTGTCCTCCACATGTGTCATTGTGGCACTGCGCTGACCTCATTGCTGCTGCCGCCGTGACATCCGCTCTCGTCATTTGTGCCATTCTGTTGCTTCCTCTGTTTTGCCACCTCCAGAATTGTCATTGTTCAACTGCTGACCTCTGCTGCTGCGCCCGTGACCTCGCTCTCAGTTCATTGTGCCATTCTGTGGCTTCCTCCTGTTTGCCAACTCCAGAATTTCATTGTGCACTGCTGACCTCATGCTGCTGCCGCCGTGACCTCCGCTCTGAGTATTTGTGCCTTTCTGTGGATTCCTACTGTTTTGCCACCTACAGATTGTCATTGTGCCTCTGACTTACCTCATTATGCTGGAGCCGTGACCTCCGCTCTCAGTCATTGTGCCATTCTGTGGCTTCCTCCTGTTTTGCCACCTCCAGAATGTCATTGTGCCACTGCCTGACCTCATGCTGCTGCCGCCGTGACCTCCGCTCTCAGTGATTGTGCCATTCTGTGGCTTCCTCCTGTTTTGCCACCTCCAGAATGTCATTGTGCCACTGCCTGACCTCATGCTGCTGCCGCCGTGACCTCTGCTCTCAGTCAGTGTGCCATTCTGTGGCTTCCTCTGTTTTGCCACCTCCAGAATGTCATTGTGCCACTGCCTGAACTCATGCTGCTGCCGCCGTGACCTCCACTCTCAGTCATTGTGCCAGTCTGTGGCTTCCTCTGTTTGCCGCCTCCAGAATGTCATTGTGCCACGTCCTGACACATGCTGCTGTGGCTAGCGCCGTCACCTCCACACTCTGTCAATAATGTTGCCACCTGAGCTCTCAGCTTGTTTTTTTCCAGCTTTCGCTGGCATGACTTTATCAGGCTACATTCCAGCTTGAGTTTTTTGGTCAGTTTTGCCCTCTTAAGTGCCCAGAGAATTTTTATATGTGAAGCGATTCTAAGAGCGGCGGCAGTCATCTGCGTTTCATACTAAAACACAACATTGTATGAAGACCAAACCAAGCTCCCTCTGCATATTTAAGCATGGCATAACGTTCTACAGCACCCTGCAGGCTCTGTGCAGCCTGGAAATAGCTGCTTTTTAACGCGATTCGTCCTGAAGTAATTCGGACCGAATTTATTTTTGTCGGAAAATTCGGCGAAGTGACCGAATCGAATTTTTTAGAAATTCGCCCATCTCTAGTCTAGATATATATTCTTTGGTAAACAAAATAAGAGCATGGAGAAAGTAAAACAGTAAAATTTGCTTTCTGAGCATTTCCCCCCTTTCACCAGTATTACCATCAGTAGGATGAAGCTAGGATTTATAGTCTGTGTTTAAGGGACCTCATCCGTGCTATAAAGGGGTCCATTTGCCTCTATAGGTTTGATTTCAACAAAGTGTAAAAAGCTAATTTTTATTTCATTTAAACTTTTAATAATATTTTTAATATTGTTTTAATTCAATACACAATGTACAGAATAACCTCTTCCAGCATGAAGCCGGGTTTCCCAGCAATTTGAGGTACAGTTATGTCCAGTGACTTGAGTAGACACAGAACCTGTGCCACACTATTCACAGTAGGTTCTAGCACTGTTTTATGATAAAACATATAGGGTGCTCCCTATACTGGGCACACATTAGTTGCCATGCCAGCCAGGGGTCCATCAAAGGCCTTCAGGTCTGAGGTGGATGCATGCCTAGTATGCCTAATTATACCGAATCATTAATTCAGTGATCAGAAGATCACATTGTGATATGCCCTTGCCAGATTAAATGTGATGTGCTGAACAATAAAGTTAACATGTTATTTTAATCTCATGGTAAACGTATTTAGAAAAAAAAAAAAAGCGAAAAACACCCCTGCAGGACTGTGTTTTTCTTTCATTTTCTTTCATTCATCCTACAAAAGAAATAAAGGTAATCAGTAATTTATATGTTCACACAAAATGGTTCTATTGGTCCCATTCACGTGTCAAGATGGCTACATTGATAAGGAATCACGTTATGGCTCTTGGAATATTGTGACACAAAACAATTTAAAAAAAAAGTTTTTATTGTTCAAAGTAAAGAAATGAAAAAACCCCATAAATGTAGACATGTGACTGCAGTCAATCACAGGCCTCAGCAGTCATGTGGTGTTTGCACAGGAAGACACTGCTGAGGCCTGTGAAATCCTGCAGGGTTATGTTAACAGACAACATCGGCCAGAAGCAGTGAGACTAAAGCTCAGGGCTGGGATGGAGCGCATCTTATTTATTTTCTACTTCAGTCCGTCTCTGGGCCACTAAAAATCTGTTAGTTTTTTAAAAAAAATTGACAACCCCTTAAACTCCTCACTCCATGATTACCGCTGTTCTGACACTGTCAAGGTACCTGCTGATTTCCACTTTCTGGTACCTGTTCTTGACACAAAGGAAATGAGTAAAAATGCCCCCTCAGCCTCTTCAGCTGAGATGGGTAACTACTGTACCAAGTGATTGACTGAGCTAAGATTTCCTGCATGTCAAGGCCAGATAGGGTCGTACTGGGGTGTCTTGGGTACACCACTGGAGTTGACTTTTGGGGCCCTCCAGTGAAGTTGATTCTGGGGCCCACCATTGGAGTTGATTTTGGTTGCTCATCCTACAGCTACTATACATGCCTCTTTTACTCTGCCTCTTGCTTTTTGCCTCTCTTTTCTGCCTCTCCTGAGGATTTATACGCGGTTGAAAAGTAACTTCAGATCTGCCATGCTCAGGGGCCCGCCGCGGGATTCCCCAGTTCAAGCCTAAGACCAGGTACCATCAGTTGGAAATCATCGTAAGCCAGGCAATGTCAAAATAGTGACGGTAGGGGAGTGAAGAGGTAAGTATGCCAAGGTTAATTTTTTTTTAATAATGTATATTTTAAATATTTATATATTATTATATATTAATTTGCAATTTGAGAAATCTGTCCATAACTTGGGGAATGAAAACTTGTGAAAAAGGTCTCCCATGACCAAAACGTCATTCTCTGGAAAGGAGAGTTGGTACATGTACTGTCATGTCTGTCATATCTGATTTGTGCAACGAAAGCTCAAAGAAATAATAATTGTAAATTAATGTGCGGTTGATTTCATAAATATATGAACTGTTGGATTGGAATATCCTTCAACCTGCACTTATTTACCTTATTTATCCGGAACTGCTGAGTAAAAATAACAATTATTTTAAATATGTAAAATAAGGCCGGAAACAAAAAATGAATCTAAATACTTGTTTAATCCTCCATCTGAGGTTCCTGTTCCTGGTTAGGATTGGGGACACAGTTATTACGTAACGGCAGACACAAAGATGCCTCAATAACCATATGATGGATTTAATCCAGTTGTCCTTGTCCAATTTTAAATTTGATAAAACCATCTTTCTGTGAGATAAGTATGTTTAAAAATGAGACTTTTTCCTAGCACTGTATCGATAGTCATGCACATTTCAGATGCCATAGTAGCTACATTCATTTAACAATATCTCTAAGGGTGGGTAAGTAAATATTGTGCAGGTTGTCTGTGTAGCTATAAAATATTTTGTATTAGTTGCTAAGTGATATAAAGTTAAATCTATTTTGTATTGCATTCTCTTTATTGAATGTGACAGTAAATTGCATTTGGGACTGTGGGATAGATTGTTACAGCTATATAATCGACTGAATTTCCCAGCTTTATTGCTCATAGCATGGACGTAGCAAAGCTTTGCTTTAGTAAAAGTGGTGTACAGTAGTTACAGTATATCTTTTCATGATGATAATAGATATATACAGTTGTGCTCAAAAGTTTACATACCCCCGGCAGAATTTTAGCTTTCTTGGCATTTTTTCAGAGAATATGAATAATAACACAAAAACTTTTTTTCCACTCATGGTTAGTTGTTGGGTGAAGCCATTTATTGTCAAACTACTGTGTTTTCTCTTTTTATGTCATAATGACAACCAAAAACATCCAAATGACCCTGATCAAAAGTTTGCACTCCCTTGTGATTTTGGCCTGATAACATGCACATAAATAAGTTTGAATGGCTACTTAAGGTAACATCCTCACCTGTGACCTGTTTGCTTGTTATCAGTGTGTGTGCCTAAAGCTGAGTGAGTTTCTGGGATCCAAACAGACTCTTGCATCTTTCATCTAGCCACTGACATTTCTGGATTATAAGTCATGGGGAAAGCAAAGGAATTGTCAATGGACCTACGGGAAAAGGTAGTTGAACTGTATAAAACAGGAAAGAGATACAAAAAGATACCCAAGGAATTGATAACTGTGATTAACAAATGGAAAAACAAGGGCTCTGCAAAAACCAAACCATGGTCAGGTAGATCAACAAAAATTTTGGCCACAACTGCCAGGAAAATTGTTCAGGATGCAAAGAAAAAGAAAACCTATCCCTGATGATCTCCTAAACATCAGGTAATTACTCCATCGCACATAAGCAGAAAAACCAGAAATGGAGTGCGTATGATAATTGTGTGCAATATAAAATTTAACTTTTACTTCACAATTTAAAATAGTATGCGGCTAAGCATTAAACACATAAATGAGACACCTACATAGGTGCCAAAAATAGAATTGGTGCACTAAGAAAATTGTAGACTCAAGGGGAGTCATAAGGGTCTCCACACCGGTGTTGACTATTAGAGCACTCGCCCCGATAAGGGCGGCCCCACACCGGTATGGGGACTAACCCTATAGACTCAAATCTTACCCTTACGTAGTAATCATGCAATGTCCCAACATGTTTCGACCCACCACAGTCTCTTCAGGGGACCAATGAAGTGATGTAAATAATCAAAGGAGTCTGTAGATTACTTTTCAATGCCGGTCAAAGGAGCATATGGCTCCCGCAGACGTACGGAAGGGCTATGGTGTGATTATTTACATCACTTCATTGGTCCCCTGAGGAGACTGTGGTGGGTCGAAACATGTTGGGACATTGCATGATTACTACGTAAGGGTAAGATTTGAGTCTATAGGGTTAGTCCCCATACCGGTGTGGGGCCGCCCTTATCGGGGCGAGTGCTCTAATAGTCAACACCGGTGTGGAGACCCCTTATGACTCGCTTGAGTCTACAATTTTCTTAGTGCACCAATTCTATTTTTGGCACCTATGTAGGTGTCTCATTTATGTGTTTAATGCTTAGCCGCATACTATTTTAAATTGTGAAGTAAAAGTTAAATTTTATATTGCACACAATTATCATACGCACTCCATTTCGGATGCAAAGAAAAACCCACGAATAACATCAGCTGAAATACAGGACTCTGAAAACTAGCGGTGAGGCTGTTTCAAGATGCACAATAAGGAGGCACTTGAAGAAAAATGGGCTGCATGGTCGAGTCAGCAGAAAAAAGCCATTACTGCGCAAATGCCACAAAGTATCTCACCTACAATACGCCAAACAGCACAGAGACAAGCCTCAAAACTACTGGAACAAGGTCATTTGGAATGATGAGACCAAAATGAAACTTTTTGGCCACAACCGTAAACGTTACATTTGGAGAGGTGTCAACAAGGCCTATGATGAAAGGAACACCATTCCTACTGTAAAGCATGTAGGTAGATCGCTGATGTTTTGGGGATGTGTGAGCTACAAAGGCTCAGGAAACTTGGTCATAGTTGAAGGAAAGATGAATGCAACACATTATCAGCAAATACTGGAGTCAAATTTGCACTCATCAGCCTGGAAGCTGCGCATGGAACGTACTTGGACGCTCCAACATGACAATGATCCAAAACACAAGGCCAAATTGACCTGTCATTGGCTACAGCAGTACGAAGTGAAGGTTCTGGAGTGGCCATCTCAGTATCCTGACCTTAATATCATTGAGCCACTCTGGAGAGATCTCAAGTGTGCAGTTCATGCAAGACAGCCCATGAATTTACAGGAACTAGAGGCTTTTTGCCAAGAAGAATGGGCATCTTTACCATCTTTACCACAACTACTACAAAAGACTTCAAGCTGTCATTGATGTTAGAGGGGCCAATACACGTCATTAAGAACTGAGGTATATAAACTTTTGATCAGGGTCATTTGGATGTTTTTGGTTGTCATTATGATTTAAAAAGAGAAAACACAGTAGTTTGACAATAAATGGCTTCACCCAACCACTAACCATGAGTAGAAAAAAGTTTTTGTGTTATTATTCATATTCTCTGAAAAAAGGCCAAGAAAGCAAAAATTCTGCCGGGGTATGTAAACTTTTGCGTACAACTGTATGCTCAAAAGTCAGAAAATGTTGCACCTATTGGGATCAAGTCGTTAACAAGGGAGAGGGGAGTCCCGTATCTATAATGTAAGGGGACTGTAAATCTATTCAATGTGCTCAAATCATAAGCATTGCTATGAATGGTAATATCTATGTAAATGTATTGGAAAGTGCTTAAAGGGGTTGTCCACCATGAAATGTGTTTACAATCTATTTATTATGGATATCATAGAAAATCACACAATTTTCCAATATGCATGTATTAAATAGGTGTGCTCCTGTACCTCTGATAAATCAATGCAGTCGGCCACTACCTAAAAAAATAAAAATGGTAAATCGTATAACCCACATTCCAGAGAGCTATGGCTCTAATGGAGTAACTGTATGGACTAAACAGTCATGTGGCCTCCTGCATTCAGTTAGCAGCTGGGTCACATGATACCTTTGTGGTAGCTGAATAGGAATAATGGTGGAAGAGAATAGTTACTATAGCAAATCCTTCACTGAGTGCTGTTATTTGTTTAACTGCTGTCTCCACAGGGAGTGTAATGTTGTTAATAAAGTTAACTGAAAAAGAGCAGAAAGACGAAACAAGAGAGAAATATGTGAGCAGTTTCTTCACTGACATGATAAGACACTGTTGGAGGTAGTGATACTGGAGATCTCCTCCATATATTTCTGTTATCTAGATACCAGGGGTCACATGACCTGTGTGGTGGTCACATGGTAGGACGCTGCTGGAGGCAGTAATACTGGAGAAGTTCTGCTCTTTCATTCACTACTGTTACCTGGATATCAGGGGTCACATGACCTGTGTGGTGGTCACATGGTAAGACACTGCTGGAGGCAGTAAGGCCATGTTCACACGGCTTAAAACTGGACGTATTTCAGTCCGTAATTACGCGCCGGAGTGCGCAAATTACGGCTGGAATACGTCCCAGTCATTACATTAATCCACAGTTCTCATAGAGAACTATGGATTACGTCTCCTCTCCATGCTCGGTGAATACGCCGCGGGGGGAGATAAGTGACATGTGAATTACCAGTGGCGTATACGCGCCGCTAGTAATGCAAGTCTATGGGCCGGCAAGGTGCCGGCCCCCCGCTTCCACCCCCGGCCACACGACGTAATTGCGGGACGTAATTACGCCCCGCAAATACGTCGTGTGAACCTAGCCTAATACTGGAGAAGTTCTGCTCTTTCATTCACTACTGTTACCTGGATATCAGGGGTCACATGACCAGTGTGGTGGTCACATGATAAGACGCTGCTGGAGGTAGTTATACTGGTGAAGTTTTGATCCTCAATAACCTACTGTTGCCTTGATACCAAGGGTCACACGACAGTTTTGTCTATACACTTGCTTTATGGGAGCTATTACTATAAACAGATATGTGGGCTTGTCACGTCACCCCCGCTGGTTTGGTCGCTTGCATTTGCCATGCGTTCCTTGTTTGGCCATGCTGAATGCATCATGCGGCCGCCTCAAATCGTCCTGGCTACTAGCATCCTGATGGGATTTATCCTGTGTAGGTTCAGCTGAATGTGGCTTCTCTAGCCTTTCCCCTTTCACCTGGTACTTTATTTAGCAGGTCCTCACATGTTTCTGGCCTTGACCCTTGCTTAACATAGCTACTGTGCTTGGGTCTAGTCCAGTCTTTCTGTGTCCTGGTTTATGGTCTGTCCTGTGTTTCTAGTCTTTGATGTGATGTTTGCCTTTGCTCAGGTCTGTGTTCTGTTGGGTCTCTGGTTCTTGCTAAAATCCTATCCGTGTTCTGAGTCTTTTTCCTAGTTCTATGTCTGGTCTCTATTTGTGTCCATGTCCTGAGTGTTCAGTAACTTGTTTGTCTGGTGTTCTTAATCTCTGTGTTTTGGCACCTTGGCCTCCATTAGGCCTTTCCGTCTAGTTAGCCCTGTGTCCCATTGTTAGAGTCCCTGGCACATCTCCTGGCTCCTTGTCTTCTGTTTTGGTCCTCTGTCAGTGTAGTGCTTGTGTAGATGCTGCCACTGCCAGGGACTGCTCTGGGGTAGTACCTGACGGCCATCTGGGGTAAGCAATCCTTATCATCAAAGGCTTAGTCACTTTGTAAGCCCAGAAGTGGCACAGTTGATCCACTTACCACCGTAAAAATGAGACAGGGCTATACCTTTTTTTTTTTCTAGATAGGGTCCTACTGCATTTAGTAAAATAGAGGTAAAGCATGAGAATGTTTAATATATGTACATTAGAACATTGTGTAATTTCCTGTTATACACATAATAATTATAAGCACATTATAAAGTGAACAACCCCTTTAATCTCTTGTTTTGGCCAAATAAGTTTCATGAAATATATATTTCTCATAAGTGTGCTAAAGCGAGATGTAAAATATTGCCTTGACACTATTATTACCAAATATCATCCCTCCTCCAAATAGGGTGGCCATACAAGGCTTCTGCTCTCTGGGAGAAAAACTCAGGTATGTAGTAAGTTTTTTGCCTGCTTTTTCACTGAATCTGCACACTGTATCCTAAAAGTTCTAACATTAATGTTTATTGGCTAGTTGTCCTATTGCTAGAAGTAATATGCACCTTTTAAACTTGCAAATCAGGTGTTTGAGGTTGTCTGCTAAAAAAATTGCATGACATTAGGGCTAAGATGGGCAAAATAAGAAAAAACACCTGTACTCACCTGCCGGTCACCCATCACTGCTGCTCCAGAGCTCCCAGTGATCTGCTCCTCCTCAATTCTGGGTTCTCATCTCAACACAGAGAATAGGTTTGCACTCCATTCCCCTACAATGAAGAACAGGCCTTTCCAGCTTTTCAGGACGAGAATCGGGAAGTAAAGAGAAACAGATTCCAGAGAACTGTGGAGCGGCAGCAGTGGGGGACAGGTAAGTATTGGTTTTATTTTACTTTTTTTTTTTGCCCTTTTTGGCCCCAATGTCAGTTAATTTTTTCAGTGGACAACTCCTTTAAGGTGAAGTTACTGATGACTACTCACTGTGGCATTACCTTTAGCAATGTGTCTGTACTGTCACATTATTGCATTACCTCTGTATTGTGACATTGTGTGCATTATATCAGCATTAATATCTTTATAGTTTATTTTTTACCTTTGCTGAAAGGTCACAGGTACATGGTGACCTTTTTGTCATTGCTTACTTTGTGGTAAGATATCATAGTGTACATTAGTTCTGTCTTGTAACATAACTGCATAATTTTGTTCTGTGACACCATTGTGCTTTAGATTGATACTGTATTGTGATATTACCGTGCAAATTATCCTTCTAATGTAATATCACTGTGTACATTTCCCTCTGCTGTGACATCTATAAGTATATGCATCATCCCTCTGTACTATAGGGAAACCAAAATAATCATTACACTTTCCTTACTCTGGATGCCGCAGAAGGTGCTCATGGTGGAGTGGGGAGTTTTCAAGTTTCATTTTATGTGTATTCAAATAAGTTCAATAGAAAAGAACTAGCACTCCAACGCGGCTGTTGTCTTAGTTATGAGGAGAGGTTAGTAGAATTGAACTTATTTAGTCTTGAGAAAAGACGGCTCAACGGCACATGATTAATTTCAATAAATATATAAATGGTCCCTACAAAAAGTATGGGAGAAAATAATTTCAAGTGAAGCCCCCTCAAAAGATAAGGGGACATTCCCTTTGACTAGAGAAAAAAGGATTCAATCTCCAGAAGAGAAGGACTTTCTTCACTGTAAGAACTGTGAATCTGTTGAATAGACTGCCTAAGGAGCTGGTCACAGCAGGAACTGTAGAGAGTTTCAAGAAAGCGTTAGATACCTACCTGTAATTATAGAATATTAATGCGTACGTAGCTATGTAAAATTCTGGATCCTGGCTGGTGGAGGCTCAGGGGTCAGGGATATGGTCTGCACTGGAGCAGATTGGTTCTTGCCTTGTGGGTTCCAGGGCATTAACCAGTGGTGAGGCTGGGCTTAAAGTCCTTGTCTCTCTCCCTTCACCCACATTTTCCCCACCCTTGGTTGAACTTGATGGACACGTGTCTTTTTTCAACCATACTAACTATGTAACGACACCTAATGGAAGTAACTATCCACAGTCACATCTGACGATGAGTAACTGACTGACTTTAAAATCTTAGTCATGTTTTGAAAACTTTTTAATGATTTTTAAGATATGACTAAGGAATGCTACTTCCAATAGGTGACACTAGAGTCCCTTGAGCTTATTGGAATATATTTTAATGTCAAGGTATGTTCATACAACGTATTTTGGCACGTAACTTTACGTGTAATTTTCGCCAATATTCAAGTACAGCACTCATTGAGTGCAGTGTAAAATCATTGTTGTTGTGCAGATGACAATGATTTTAGTCACGTGTTTTTCGCCACATACTGTATGCACCATAGCAGGATTGACATATCAATTGACACACCAATCAATACAAACGGATTGGAGGCAGAAATCTGCCTTAGGCCACTGTGCATCATCTCTCAGTGAAATTATGCACTTGCAAGCACGTAATTTCAAAGAGTAAATGAACGCTTTTTTTCCCTGGAAATACGCAGTGTGAACTTACCCTAAGTGGAGCATTCGTAGCTTGTAAATCTCCACAAACCATTTCCAGCAATTTTCATATTATAACACAACAGAAACAACTGTTACCTTCTACTGCCTCTCTCCCCAGTAGTAGTAGGGGTAAAGAAAAATTAAACCTCGGTGGTCACTGTTATTAAGTCCTACAATGGGGGGAAAAAATTATATTCAAACTTTTATTGTTAAAAACAATTACACCTAGCAACATATCACTACGCGTTTCATGCCATACCAGCACTTCCTCAGGAGTTTGTAAAATAAACGGGAAAGCAGTAGTTCAAATTGGGACACATCCCCTCTCATTGGTCAAGAGTATATCTGTGATATGCTCCTACGTGTTTATTATTGTTTTCAACAATAAAAGTTTTAATATAAAAAGTTCTCCCTCCATAGCGGGAATTAATTTTAATGAGCGCCGAGGTTTAATTTCTCTTTGCTCTTACGATTAATCCCGATACCGCGGACTTGCGGCTGCTGTATTTTGCTCCATGGAGCTAAGCGCTGAAGCGTGTTGTGACTCCAATTATAGCATAACCCCCTTAGGTGAGTAGTGTGTTACACTGTTTTGTATTGTTCTTATTATCTGAATTTATTACACTAGAGTAGCGCTACCTCTGTTTTTTCATTTCTCTTCCCTCCCCAAAAAAGTAGACATAGTTACCTCTTGGGGCGCCATTCTTAGGTTTGATATGAGGCCCCATGGTTACTTGCTAATTGCTGGGTATGTTTAACTACCACCATTTTAACTCCTTAAGGACATTTGTTGAGTCAGTAAACTTATCACTGATACATTAAGCACAGGGTCTAGTTCTAAACACAAATTCTTTAAGAGAGCTGTTCTGATTTCATATGTCATCATTCTTTCTGTCTCTTTAATCTAACAGAATCGATCGCTCAAGCAGGAGCATTCAAATTGACCTTGTATGAAGGAGCATCTTTTTATCTAATGCACTAAGATACATTTTCCAGGTACATCAGCTACTTAGTAGAAGCAATGGTTTTAAGGCACATCAATGTCACATTTCTAACTCTTTTCCAACCACTTGCAGATCCCAGTCTCCTGCACAGGCTGCAGGGCAAGATATGCAAGCAACACAGTAATGGCTGATCTATTCATCCACCAAAGTTCAAAAGAAAGCTAAAATTAGAAGCCTTTCATCCCTTGTTTTTCACATTACAAAGTAACAGTTAAGTGCAAAATCTGTTCAGGCAACACATTTGAAATATGTTTAGAACAGCAGACTAAGCATGCCTAAGGATAAACAATGGTTCATAAAAAACTCGCTCTTTCCAAGTATCCTGAAAAGGTTATAAAAACACCAAATATTGCACAGATTTCCTCAAGGGTTTCTGTATTTGTCAAAAGCCAAGGAAGATAAGTTCATTTGCAATCTTCATTCATCAGGAGCAAATCGAGGTCTGGGTAGGCCCTTTGGCAGAACATGCATAATAATGTTGCCACAATGCTACTTAAATAGCGCTATAAATTACCCACATATTACCATTATAAACTGTACCAAAGTACAATGCCTAAATAATCTCAAAGGGAGACATGTATGAAAACATTTCCCACCACACAGAGCAAATACCGGTTGGATTATCTGACCGTTATTTGTTCTATTTTGGGGCAGCTGTATACAAAAGACAACACATTTCTCCCCATCCCCTTGAAAGCTTCTTCACGCTCGCTCCCTCTCATCAGATAAGAAGTGTGCTCTTTGCAAGCCCGGCCAGTTCAGCTCCTGTCACTCTGCCTGGTCGTATCTAATGCAAGTAACTAAGGGCAGGTAAGGCAGCCTGTAGCTCTCTCAGGCTGCAATTTTTTTTATCACATACATTAAGAAAAGTGATTAAATACCTATTTTGGAGGATCCCACATCAACATTACCTCGCGGCAAAACCCCTTTAAATGCTTATGCGAGTTGAGGCATGTGATCATTTGAGACAATCAGTGGCTGCGGTGGTGACATGAACATTCGAAAGTGACAGTCCTACTAGTGGCGTTAACTCATGGGCCCCACCCTTGGAGATGCTTTTTAGGGCCCACCCTACAGATACTGGATATGACTTCACCTGACTCTAGCACATCGTTTATTGCTTTCTGTCTGTCAGCAGTTCCAGGCTTGCCAGGAACAGGAGCCCACTATGCCCAGAGGTCAACTCAGGATCTAAGGCTGGCCCCCACTAGCCACTTATAAGTGATAATGCTGGTGTCTTCTTATGTGTCAGTGTTATTGGCATGCCTCAAGCATCAGAGCCAGGAGCTAAGTGCCACATCTGCACCCAGGCCCAGATTCCCAGTGGTTCGCCAAGGACTGGGACACAGTGCTGACCCAGAGAATCCAAAAAAGGACTGGTGATCCCCCACTGGACCCAGAGTTCCGCTCCATGTTCCCAACAGTGTTCGCGATCAGGGCTGGTTTTGCTGTCAAGTGATTGCCATTGCTATGTGATCACTACATGTCCGTATTGTTGGTTATATCGCGTTTGTATAGTGGGAGCGTATACTTTTCCCTGATTGTAAAGCGAGTGTATGCCTGTCACTGATGCTGTTCGTAGAGGTTTCTCTGCACCACTTTTACTTTCTAGCTTGTCTTTATAGTATTGTTTATTTTAGAAAGTGGTGAGGTGCATAACTAAAGGAAAATATAGAGGTGGATATTGTATGTGGGTTGGTGAGGGTTCTGTGTTAGAGCTGTTTTTTAGTCCCAGTCCTGTCTGCACCTCTTATACATATGCAACGAAAATGCAAAACTCCAGCTTGCTCCAGGTAAGGTATAAAAAGTGAAACTTTAATTTTTCTTTAGATTTTAAAAGCGTGTAATAAATACAAACATCATAGCCATGAAAAACCGCTAACGCGTTTCGGAAGACTCTCCTTACTCATAGACTAACACTAGACAAAATCAATGGATTATATAGAAAGTGCTTCCGGTCACATGACCAAAAAATTAAATTTCCATTAAAATCAAAACAAAAGTAAAAAAATACAAATTTTAATGGAAATGTAATTGTTTTGGGAGATGAGGAGTTAACGCCTTTCAGGTCATATGACCGGAAGCACTTCCTACATAATCCATTGATTTTGTCTAAAGTGTTAGTCTATGAGTAAGGAGAGTCCTCTGAAACGCGTTAGCGTTTTTTCATAGCTATGATGTTTGTAATTATTACACGCTTTTAACATGTAAAGAAAAATAAAAGTTTCACTTTTTATACCTCACCTGGAGCAAGCTGGAGTTTTGCATTTTTTCGTTGGATTCGTTCTGGGATTGCTTCTACCTGTCCGTGCTGCTCTCAGGGGTGGATCACTTGCGGTGAGCTGCATCTATGTTTCATTGTTTTTCTATTATACATATGGTGCTGAAAATAGATTCCAAAATCACAATATTCTCAGGTATCACTACCCAAATGAAGGTCTATATTAAAAATGATTAGAGAATGAATGCGTGCACTTAATATTCTGAAATGGGGAAACATAAGTGGAAAGAGTTTTCAATCCCAGTATCATTCATACAGGAAAATTCCACAACTGTTTTGGTTTTAGAAGCTTATTAAATTGAAAAATCTTTATAGGTGAAAAAAAGCATACAAAATACATTACTGAATATATTTACAGAGGCTCATCTATTGCACTCCGGTGAGACACGGAGTCTGTGATTTGTCTCTTTCTAGCGCTATATTCCTTTTATACATCTGCTGGAAGATTTGCATGATCCTCTCCCAATGCGAAAATTTTCGGCCTTATTCTACAAATACATTTATTACTACCAACATCGTGTACTTTCGAATTGTTTTTTAAATATGGTGATCCAAACAGAAAGGCTGTTGTAAGTACTAAAAACGTTCCTTTATGGTTACCAACGTTCCTTAAGCCACTAATTAAATATTGATTAATAATTTTGGTATGGAATACAAGGCTATGTACATCGTTATCTGTAACTATATTTGAATGCATTATTTTTAACAACCAAAAGAATCTTCAAAATTAATACAGCCATTAAAACCAAAACGAGTGTCACTGTGGAATTTTTTTATCCGTTTAAAAGATTAACAAATTGAAAAGCAGCAGTTTCTAATTAATCCTGCTACCCAAAAAATCCAAAACCACTGCTAGGTGTATTTTATCCTGTTAATTTCTATATTCAGCAAACCTTCAATTAGTTTCAGAAGAGTGCCAGGAAATTTCCTGACCGGCGAAAGAAAAACAACACAATTAAAACCAACCATGCCATATATCACTCCCAACATAAAACTGGCAGCTACCATCTACATTTCCCTCACTAGAATGATGAACATGTTTAGAACAAAATTTATATTTCCATGATCTAAACTCCTGTAAAATTATCTTTGGTTAAGGTTGCTGTGGTGAGAGGGGGATTTGCCTGATCCTTCTCAAATGTGAAATGTTCCATCGGCTAATCTCATAACCCCAAAGTCACATTTAGTTATATCAAAATCAGTGTACTGTATGCGTAATGTGTTTTTTCACACATCTGTGAATGCAAACACCTCACAAAACTCAGAATAGACTGAAATTCTTACAGTACTTTATAAAATCATTGATTACACATTTATGTAATCTAATGATTGCTTTGAAGAGAAGTCTTTCACATAACTTCAAAACCTGGTCATAAATATTTTGTAGTACTTGGAATCTACTAAGGGTATGTTCACATGGCGAGTTCAGTCCGTGTGAACATACGTTCCTAGATGCGTGTTTGGGTCCTTCTAGACAGACCCAAACACGCATCTAACAATGTGCAGTGTGATTTTACATTGCTTTCAATGTAAAACACGCATCAGCGTTCAGACGAGTGATCACTGATGCATGTTCAATTGCGTCTTTCGGATCCGTTCTAAGAATTGACTTATCAATTTTTGATCTGAAAGACGCAGCAGGCGCCCTTTAATAAACTATAGGGTGTAATCCTGCTACAGCCAAAACACATCCAAACACGCACCTGCGAAATAAGCATGTACCATAAGGTTTCTGATAGTGACCACCACTCAGGTAGTTCAGGCAAGAGGCCAGACACTATTACTATCCTGACCAAGGCCGAATTAGGACTATAAAGCAACCATGGCATTCTAAACCAACCAGCCCATACAATATCACCTCCCACCCTGCATCATGAAGAAAACATAGAATATACCCATACTGACATTTCCCATCAACTAGACATGGACTGCAATCAGATTTAGAAACAGAATCTGCATCTATTTCCATGTCCAAATCAGAACTGTGAACATTAGTCTCTGCTGGGCAGGAGGAGAGCATGAATACAAATATAAGGAAGCTCAGTGTCTGTGTATACAGATATTTGAACTCATAGTAATGTCTTCCCTGCTTACTAGACAGCAGGGAAGTAAAATCGCTATTGTCACACAATTAGCACAAGGTCATCAGTAAAGATGAGTTCCCCAAAGTCTATCAGTAGGCAGGACTTGCGACGTCTCCCGTCTCCAATAACTAATAACTGGATTGCTAGTTCTTTGTTAGATATACACTGAGAAATGGAAATTGGTTCTACCACTGACTCTGCACCTAGTCAGCTGAACAGTGTTTAAGTATATATGTTCTCTCTGTAGAGAACAGTAAATCACCGCTGCTGGAACATAACAGAGATCCCTTATACCAAATCGCCAGTACAACAAAGCTATATCTCTAGTACATAATAGAAAGCATCTTTTGGATCCTATTTGTTAGTAATTTCTTTATAGCTTCTTGTAAAATACCTGGAATAAAATGATGCTATTAAATAAAGCAAACACGCAGTGCTTACTTATACTTCCCCATACACCAACCACCTTTTCATACATCATATTGTGAATGCAGTGCAGAGAACACTGCGGTACTGATAAATTTAGTAAATCAATGAATGGTTATTTTAACAAGTGGATTTATAAATAAATATAATCTCTTTAATCCGCAGCAAGTACAGTACCCAGTGGTCTACAGCAGGTTACTTCAATTAGGGTTATTTTTGGATAGGTATTACTAATAGTTTCCTCCCAAATCTATTTTAAGCACAATAGCATTAGTATGCTTAGGCCAGACAGTCATTTTATAGCAATTGGAAAAGCTAGAGGAATACTGGCAGCACAGCTCCGTGTTCATGCCATGATTTCACTGCAGAACAGTGACACTATCAAAGGATCTCATCATCATCATGCTGGAGACTGATGTAAGATTTTTGATGCAGTACAAGAACTTGCTGACCAGTAATAATTTTTGCTTCCAACATTGACATCATGGGAAAGTCTGTCCATGTATAGTTTCAAAATAATACCATATGGAAAAGGAAGATTAAATTGAATTATTGAAGTATATAAAGTAAACAAATCTTTTCATAGGTGCCCAAGGTGTAAAATCAAAGGACTTTTGCTAAAGTTAAATGTATAAAGAGCTGTTCATCAAAAAGTTATACACTCACTTCAGTTTATTTTTTCTAAAAATATCACCATCTAGTGCTGTATGCATACCTAACTGCTGGGCCAAGAATAAAGCAACAAAAGTAAACTAAAAACTCTCAACCGTGATGTAATAGACTTATACAATTATAGGTGTTTAGTTACTTAGTAGAAAGGTTTGAAAAAAAGATACATATCTATCAAGTACAACCTATAAACCTAATGTGTTGATCCAGAGGAAGGCAAATGTTTTGGCAAATGTAAATTGTCCTATAGTAAACAAAAAATTTCCTTCCTCACTCCAAATATCAGAATAAATCCCTGGATCAATGTCCCATCTCCACAATCTGGCACTCATGACCTGTAATATATTTTTCAAGCAAAGCATCTTGAGGTTGCTCAATGAATCAACCATCACAACCTATAGTTACAGTGAGTTCCTTAGTCTTCATACTCTTACATTGCAGGATCTTGGGCAATGATAATGGTAGACGTAGAGTATGTCTTCTTGTCATTGTAACATTTCTATGTGTAAAAAAGATCACACAAGAGATCTTTGTACTGTCCATTCACATATTAGTACATCATAATAAAATTACCCATATGCCAACTTGTTGCCTAACTAAATAACCTCAAGTATAACCTGTACTGGTACGGCTGTCTACACATTCCCCTAAACAACTCATTCGCCCTCCTCTGTACCCTCTTCATCTCAGTTATGACCTTCTTTTACACCAGCACCCAAAACTGTGTGGCCTCCTTAGAGATTTTTGTAAAGAGGCAAAACTATGTTTTTTTTTAAATTAGTACCTATGACTCTATTGATCTTTTGGTCTATAAATTTAGGATTATTGTCCACCACTCTCTCCAAGTCTTCTTCAGTGCTAGATTTAGCCAGTATCTTACTATTTAGTACATAATTGTACATTTAAAAAAATGGTTTGTCTCAAAAAGACAACCACTGTCCAGTGAGGCTCAATATTTGGCTACTGTTTTGGCAGACTTGGCCAGTCCATGCATGACATGGTTGACTATAAATTTGAATGGTGGGCATGTGATCCTCTATTTCCGTTTCATAGTTCTAAGAGCCAAATAGCAGAGAAAATTTATGAGACGACCCCTTAATGTTTAATGAATAGATACTTAAAATAACTTTGTTCCTTACAACAAAAGTTCACTTATAATTGACACTTTACAATGTTCAACAGTTCAACCCCCTAACACATTATGACACATGGGAACGTCATGGTGACACTGAGTCTGCTATACATGCAGTGGGTGCTGTCTGTAACCCTCGTCAATGCAAGGCAACTCTGATTTCAGCCATTTAATTGTTCAATTGCTGCGGCAGTACCTCCACATATGTAAGCGGATAAAAATGGCTGTGGTATCTCCTTCTGAAATTTGATCAGATCCCCTACTGGTAAAAAAAGCTACAGGTCTTGGGAGATGAGAATAGAAAAAAACTAAATAACATAATCCAGTAATCAGACCCCTTCTGATCAAACACTTTATAGCTATAAAGTGTCTGATCAGAAGGGGTCTGATAATGCCAAGATGTTTACTTGGCTCTTCAATTCTACTGGATTCCTGTTATCAGAGAAAAAAGCATTATGACTTTGATAACATACTTAAAGCCCAGACAGGGGCAGAACTACTGGGGTAGCAGACATAGCAGCTGCCACGAGGCCCAGGACCTTAAGAGGCCCAGGCCCCGGGGCAACTGCTACCACATCAGCTAGTAGTTCCGCTCCTGGGCCCAGCCGGCAAATGAATGTAGCTATAGTTCACTGCCGGCAGAGGTGGGAGGGCAAAAGTGAGGTGCTGGAAAAGTAAGGATTCTAAGATATTTGTGTTCAAATCTGCAGGACCTAGTGGTGTTTGGGAGAAGTGATCATTGCGGTCCAGACCAGATGCAGAACAAAAGGGAAAATCAACGACTGTGAGTCAAAGGCCTGTAATCACTCATATGTCAGCAGAATCTGTATACACTGGTGTCCTCCACTATATTTTCACTGTATGGCAGTAATATATACAGTTCGATGAGCCTGTGTAAATTGGTATCTACCACTATATGGTTACTGTATGGAGGTAATATATAGTCTGTAGGGTGCCTGTGTACACTGGTACTTACCACTGTATGGTGGTAACATTAGTCTTTGTATACTGATCTTTATTCAGTAATAGTGTAGAGATGTTATTCAGTCACTATGTGGTGGTAATTTGTGGTAGTGTTCTTGTGGTATATTCATGTCTTTATGTACTTTATTTTGGTAATGGGGTTTTTGGTATAGGGGGATTTGTTTGGTGCAGATGATGGGATTGTAGGGTGCATATTTGTCCTTTATTATCTAGTAACTGCAAGATTTATTAAGAGGTCCCGTTAAATGTTTGTAGTCCGAGGAGGGGTTTCCCATCTAAAAGTTTGCTATGGTCCCACATTTTGTTACCCCCTGAGCCACCTATCGGGCCCAAAATAAAACGGGGTTTTGTTAATGAAAAATTAAGCCGGAAAATGAAATAATTTGGGAAGCAACATTAATTTAACTGGAAGTAAAGCAATAATAAAGCAATGCATTTGTCATTTTATTGCTATTTTAATTGTAAATGCTGCATAATAGTTACATTTTGCATTAAAGAAAATAAAGCTTACCTTTAAACATTTTCATATTGGGGCCCCACGTTTCTTCACTGTTACTTGTGAATGTGGTTTTTTTTTTTAAATTTTTGAGTCTTGAAAAGGCTTGGAATTTGCTTGCACCTCCTTTATTCTATATTGGGGGTAGTTTTGTGGTTTTTTCTTACTGGAAAACCAGAAAATTTTTGGGTCAGTGACTCTCTTTTACTGGCACTGACAATAGCTGCTAGAATAGTTGCAAAGCGCTATATTTGGGCTACTGCCCCGGGAGCAGCAAAACCCCACTTTCCCAACCAGCTTTTGGATTTCTTGGGGCCTTAAACCTTTTACTCAAGATACCAGGGGGGATTTGGGAGCTACATGCACTTTAAAAGAACTTTTTACCCCACTTGGGGAAACGGTATCTGGTACAATGACCCAGACCATGCTAGAAAAGGACCTTATCTGTTTAGGTAGTGGCCAGATGGCCAAAGGTTTTTGTTTGCTACATTTTGTTTGCTGTTTTATGTACTGACTGATAAATAAATGGCGGGGCAAGTTTTGAAATTTAAATAAGTATCTGACTCCCATCCGTTCAAACAAAAAGGACACGCTGTAAATACTCTAAAGACCCTGCGGATGGTCCAACTTCCCTAAAGCTAAGTGAGCTTAGATAACCAGATACACCATTTTTTGTGCTCTGTAAACAGCGTTCAAAAGATAAAAGAAATTTTAATGTGGTTCCTGCTAGTCTTTTTGTTTTTAAAAGGGGAAACGCTTGTACCTATAAAAAAAAATTTGTTAGGGGGGGTTGGGGGATGATTTTGGACCTAATCTACTGTCAGTGCCCCCCATGTTTATTTGACCCACCCCAAAATGGGGGTTTTGCTAAGCAAAGACCCTTGCTAAGGGAAATGGTGCGCTGTTCTTTTCTATGGCAGCACTGAATATAGCTGATCATGTGTGCTCAGTATTTTGAAACTTAAAAGCTGAATAAAAACTCCACAAACATGGCCTCCCTTTTCACTGGGTCAACATTTGGGGAAACCTCAAAAAAAAAGTTTCCAATATAAAAAAATTTTTTAGGTGTTACCTTACATTCTAACCCTCCCCGATTAATTAGATCTGGGAAGTGATCTTTTTCAGAAAAAAATATTAGCCTAATGAAAGTTAATTTTGTGACCTAAAGGAAAAGAAAGCACCACGGTTTTCCTGCTTTTTTATATGAGAAAATATAAAATTGACCAAGGGCCCAAATATTTTATATTTGTGTGTTTTAACTGTATTTGTGTGAGTTTAATGTGGGTATTTTCTAAAAACCCTAAAAAAAACTACACCCATGTTTAAATGCCCAGGTATAAATTTTCTTGTTGCCCATAAAACCAATCAGAGCCCCCCTCCCTTTTTCATATATTCTCTAAAAAATAAAAGGGGGCTTGATTGGTTGCAGGGGAAAAAAGAAAGTTTTAGACCAAGACAGTTTTCATACATGTCCAACATAGAGTTTAATTTGGAATTAAGGGGAGGGGGGGGGATGGAAATCTCTTAACAAAACTGTAGAATATGTTGGTGTTATACAAATAAATAAAAAATATGTAGGAAAATGTTACATTGTTAAAATGTTATATTTACAAAATAGCTACACTAATTCCGATACAATCCATCTTAATAAATGCAGTCACACATTAAACTATTGTATATGTTCATGTAGTTCCATTTGTCAAATTAAAGGGGTTTTGCCAGGACGTCCTGCTAAGAAAGAATAAAAAAAAAAAGGGCGGCTGGCTGAGGAGAGAAGAGAGAGAGTTGGTCGAGCACAGACCATGCATAAGGGATCGGTGCAATTTTCCGCAAATAATCACATAAAAAAACTATTAAATTCTGTTTTCAAAAAAACAAACCTTTCTCCACGCAGCTTTAAAGCCCCTTTCGCCTTTTGAAACCCCTTTTATTTTCCCTGCATCAGATAAAGCAGGGATCTACTCAAAAATCACATTTGAACTGGGGTTTCTGTTACAAAAGAAAACATTTTTCACAGCCCCTTAAAAACCCTTTTTCGCCCCTTTCTCAGATAAAAGTGTCCGGGCCAAGCCCGCCACACTCTTGCACCTCCTGGTCGTTCTAATGCAAGCTTTTAAGAAATAAGGGCAGAAAGGCCTGTAGCTCTCTCAGGCTGCAATTTTTTGTCCCAAAATTATATTTAGAAAAGTTTAAAACCCATTTTGGGGATCCCACACAACATTACACGTGGAAAAACCCTTTAAAAAAATTAAACCAATCGGGGGCCCTTTTCATAGAAAGGGGGAAACCTTTGGCTCAATTTTGGGCAAATCGGGTTGTCCGACCTGGTGGACATCAGTGCAATCAGTTGGTAAGCAAACAGTATGAAGGTACTGTAGTATTATCTACTTCCAACTGTGCTATCAAAAACAATGCTTACATCATTCCTGCATATTTCACCATTACCGTTACTAATGTTTTTTAATTTTTTGTAATCATTCCCAGAGAAGACTCCTAAAAACTTTATGTCTCAGAAAATTTGGGGCCATCCAAAAGTCCTTTTGGGGAAGCATTTGACCCCTTAGGATTTATTCTTTCCTAATGTCCTCAATGTGCATTATCTACTTTCTAGACACTAATTCAAAATGATCTGATCATGAACTGTTGCAATTATTTAATTCTTTTGGTATAGATTTTCTGTGTCTTTAGATTATGATGGATTAAAGCAATCCTCTCAATGCAAAACATTTTCTCATTTAGCCACAAAAAGAAAACATTACAGTAATGCTTTGCCAATATGGTTTCACGAAAACGTGCACAAATCAATATTGAAAAGATAAAACTAATCTCCATAACAAAAATTAATATTGAAAAGTAAAGAGCAGAAGTCATTTGTTTGACTAATAGGGTCTGTTTAAAAATAAAACAAATGGATATAATGTTAATATAATATACAGAGACCCAGGATAAAGGTATACTATGCTTATTTGCAAAGTGCTTAATTGTTTCTTTAGGAGGAAACATTCACATATACTGTTCAGAATTGTTAAATTGAATATACACTGTTTTTAAAAAATTGGGTTAATAGTTAGAGTGTTCAATAACAAGATAAGAACATTCACCCAAAAAATTAAAGGGTCAATGGGTGAGGAAACATTGTTTTTTTTCCCGAACTATTTGCCAATATAACTAGGATCTTGTGAGAAACTGTACTTACCTTATGTATCACAACTGCCTCAGGAGATTCTACTTTTCCAGTGTACCTTAGAAAGTAAGGCCCAGTTCTAGATCCATTACATGACAGACACCAATGGTGCCCGATGGCCCCTGGTGATCACAGTGGGATCCATTGGAATTCTGTCATAGTGTCTATCAATTGAATGGAAAAAAAATAGAAAATAAAATGATATATGCTTTTCCAAATTTTTGAAAATTAAAAAACTGAATAGTTTGTCATGCGTATGTATTTAGCCCCCTGTACTAAAGCCCTAAATAAAATCGATTTGCCGCTAAAAGTCACCTAAATTTGTAAAATAAATTAAATTGTAGTAAATAGCATAGTGTTTTGTGAAGGGCCTTTGACATTAGGGGAACAGACAGCATATGAAAACCAAAGGAACACACCACACGTCGGGGGTAAAGTTTTAGAAAGTGTATTTTAGGGGTTTGGGGTTTTTGAAATAGCCAAGCATGAACTTTTTAAGACACGTTAAATCCCCAAATCCTAAATGGGAAAGGGGTATGGCACAAGCTGACTTTCTAAGACTGGCTGTAGACCTAAACTGAAGCCCAGACAAAAAAAGGACTAATTAAAACCCCACTTTCCCCTTTTGTTTAGACAATAAAAATAGTTCTACTGCCCAAAAAACAGTGGCTTCCTGTAAAAAAACTCAAGAATACAGGGTTAAAAATAAGAAAAATAAAAAAAAAATTTAAGTCCAAGTCTAATGTTTGAAACCCTTCTTAGTCTTGCCCTCAAAGGGGTTTGGACAACCCCTTTCTTGTTAACAGGGTTTATGAAATAAGTTGATTCATTGGCCCCCAACTGGGCACCCAGAAAAACTTAATTCGTGATGAAATCTGGCAGTATACTGTACAGTTTCCCTGCAGTGACACCCCCCAAGGGGGGGGTTTGGTTTTACATACAGGCGAACTGCCCCCGAAGATGGAAGTCCCCCGTGGCCCTTGGTCCAACACAGTGGAGCTGCTCCCAAAGTCGGGCCTTCCCCCAACCCATCCTAGACACCCGCCCTCTATGCCACCAACACCTGATCCGCTATTCTGCCTAGTTAAACTGTAGACCTTTGGTTTCAAGGGATTGGGCCCCACATCACCCCACAGTGGTCAATGACTCTTTAAAACCCGCTGTGCCAGGCTTCACTAGGAGAAGCCCGGACTGTCATCATGTCATTATCAGTAACTGATATTTAAACCCTGTTGCAATATAGTGAGCACGCTTGAGGAAGGGGCGTGTCCCCGACAGTTGAGGAAGGGCGGGCCCCGAAAAAGTTGCACAAAATTGACACACCTGGGGGGGCCCCGTATGGGGCCCGGGCTGGAAAATGATTTGCTATAAAGGCATATGAGGAATTTAAAGGGGCTTACCCGGGGTACTCCCGAATTGGGGATCTTTTAAAAGCAAGTGCAATATTGACTTTTTTTTTACATTTGATACAAAGCTGGGTTATGTTTTACCTTAGGATGAGCCTAATAAAGCCTTGGTTGCCTACCCACCTAACTGAAGACCCTAATTTAGGAAGCTACCTATCTAAAAGGGGGGAGTCTATTATTATAGGGGCATATTTTTGTTTCATATGTCTTAGCATTATAGATAACCCCTCAGCCAAATGTTTTTGTTCCGTATTTTAAGGTTTCCCCCTTGGAATATTGACAAGTGTTGGATCCATTTCTTTAATAAAAAGGTCAAGGAGGAATGTCAGAGAGTGTTTATTTAAATAAAGTGTTTTTGTTTTTCTTTTTTTTATATTTTTTTTTGATTTTGTAAAAGAGGGGGTTTTTTCAACTCTCTTATTACCCCGCGGGGCTTGGGGTCCCACTCTGTTTTTTTGTCCCCCCAGGGCTGACTTGGCCATAGCACTAGTCAAAAAGGCTCTGTCAAAAAATCTTATTAAAACAAAGAAAAATCGTAAAAAACACACTGACAAACACAAAAAAAAGTTTATTTAAATAACTCTCCCCCCCAACCACCCCCCCTTTGAAATTTTATTGAATAAATGGTCAAAGTTTATTTAATAAATCCACAAGTCCAAAGGGAAAATGTGGAAAAAATAAAACACTACAAAAGCATACAGTACTAAACTCAATTCCTGACCCCCCTGAATCATGCATTATGCCGCGGTGATCTTCTAGGGAAGGGGGAAGAGTTTTTGGGTTTCACAATTTAATTTTTGAAGATACAAGGCCATAGCGTAGACAACCCCGGGGGGGGGGATTCCTTTGTTCTCCTCGGATGGCCTCTAATTTGGATGAACCCACTCTCCTCCTTTTGGGGAAGTTTGTACAGAGGAAAAGTTAAAGAGTTGCTGGAAAAGTGAGGACCTAATTTATTTGTGTCCAAATCTGTAGGGGACGTTGGGCCCCGGAAGCAGCATGAAGGTGTGGATTGATGGGGGAAAAAGAGAAAATGAAAGACTAAAAAAGAAACATCCTGTGAGTCACTAATGTAACTGAACTGTAATACTTTAAAAGGTGACAGTGCAATGGGTTTAAAATTCGTAATGGTGTGGCGATATTATTTGTCACTAGTGCTGGAGTAGTGTTATGGTGTTGTGGTAAAATTCATCACTAGTGGTGGTGATATTTGGGGGGTATTGTCCAGATGGTGGGGAATTGGTGGTGTTTTTTCAATACTATGGGTGGGGTTTTTATGTGGGAAAGTGTGCAGTATTATTCAGTCCTATGGGGTTTTGAAAGTGGTGGGACTTTTCGGGCATATGTGGAGTTACATGAGTCATGGGGGAAGGTTTTTCAGTAATAAGTGGTGCTAATATGTGGTCATAGTGTGGCAGTATTATTCAGTCACTATGGGGTGGTGATATGTGGTCATGATGTTGTAGTATTAGGTCTTAGTGGAATTATTGGTAATATTAGCCTTGTGATTTAGGTTTTATGTACCGGTTTTATTTGGTTACTCTCCAATCATTATTTAGTGGTTTTATACTCAGTTCTTTGTGTTATAGCTTTCAATATATATTTTTATCGATATAAAATGTATAATTTGGGGAGGGGGGCATATATCTTTAGACCATTTATGTTTACCACTGGTGTTCTGCTGCATTTAGATGAGGGTAACTCAGAAGCCAAAGCGTCCCATCTTGATTACAGATTAGTGTGATGATGCTATCACATCAGTCTTTATAAGTGGAAATGAGACTTATACCATACAGGTGGCGGAGACAGGAGGCAAGTGGGCCCCTAAAATAAACTCCTAAGGTGGGTCCTAGGCATCCCAGTCTGACACTGATTATATACCACCCATTCATATCAATGGGCTGTTTACTTAATGCAAGGCATGTCCACCAAAATGATAGACGCTATTAATTCTGGCCAGGAGTTAAGGATCCTGAACAGAAGACCCATCTTTCTGAACTCAGAATTTTATAACAAGGTGTATGAAAATGAGCTTTTGAAACCAGAGAACCATTTTAAGGAAGCAAAAGAATAAAAGGCATACCAATAGGTCTTTTTGTCATTTTTACCCTTTATTTTACCCTGTTTTTCAGGTTATGTCATTTAACTTTATAATTTTTATTACATTTTTGTAAGTACTGAACTGTATCATTATTTCTAAACACCTAAAATTCCCACCAAGGGGAATATTCCCCACTTGTTTAAAAATCCTGCGTTATATTAGAGCTTAAAATCTGAATAGGCTTGGTCATCTACCGAGTATGTTATCTCTTTGACTATTGGAGAGCATGAGAGCTGTGTAACCTTTTGGCTTAGAACTTAGTAGGTGGTGGCAGCTTGTTGTTAATCTGAGATGAGAGGACTGTTTTTGGGTGTGATTTATGCTCATTATGCAACCCAAGTGCAAAAAGCTTTATTGTAAAGTGTTATGTAAAAATAAATTGGCTACAACAAACTACCTTTTGTCTCAAATGCATCAGCTACAGATGGCTCACCGCGTTGGAGTTAAGCTGTCACCGTTTACACGCTAGAGGCTATGTTCGGTATTGTTCATATTTTTAATAAGTTGGAATAAAACTGTACATTTTACACTCTTTGGACCCATACGTGCAGCGGGTTATTTTGTTTTCTACTGGTCGTTGGATTTACAGGCTAAATCCACAACACGCTCCATTTTGATCCCGACACAGTATGGGTTGGAAAAAGGCACTTCAATATTTGGAAAACACCCATGCCACAAGAAGTCAAAAATATGATTAAGAACTTTGCAGATCCCTGTTGGTAGTTAGTAAGGGATTATTATTAGTGAATGCAGGCCACTGTCAATACATAAATAGTAAAAATCAGCCACCTTACAAGACAAAAAAAGTATCTACAGATATTAGTTGCTTTGAACATAGCAAAAAAAAAACGTGCAAAATGTGTATTTTATTAACTGGTGAAAAAGTTTATTTTATTTTTTATTTTTCCAATTTGTTGTCCCTGCCTTTATTTAGCACACTCTTTTGGTAAACTTAAAATGGTAAGACATGGTGCTAATTACAAGCATGCTATGAGTAAGGGCTTACAGTAGCCTACATTCACCAATGTACAGTCATGGCCAAAAGTTTTGCGAATGATACAAATATTAATTTTTACAAAGTCTACCTCATCAGGTTTTATAATGGCAATTTGCATATACACCAGAATGTTATAAAGAGTGATCAGCTTAACAGCAATTAATTGCAAAGTAAATAGATACCTCGAAAAAGAACATATTCCCACAAAACAAAATTCAACATCATTGCGGGACTGCCTTAAAAGGACCAGCTAACATCGTTTCAATGATTGCTCCATTAACACAGGTGTGGGTGTTGATGAGGACAGGGCTGGAGATCAATATGTCATGATTAAGTAAGAATCACACCACTGGACACTTAAAAAGGAGGCTGGTGCTTGGCATCATTGTTTCTCTTCTGTTAACCCTGGTTATCTCTAAATAAACACGTTGCAGTCATCATTGCACTGCACAAAACTGGCCTAACAGGGAAGAGTATCGCAGCTAGAAAGATTGCACCACAGTCAACAATCTATCGCATCATCAAGGAATTCAAGGAGAGAGGTTCCATTGTTGCCAAAAAGGCTCCAGGGCGCCCAAGAAAGACCAGCAAGCGCCAGGACCGTCTCTTAAAAGTGTTTCAGCTTCGGAATCGGGCTACCAGCAGTGCAGAGCTTGCTCAGGAATGGCAGCAGGCAGGTGTGAGTGCATCTGCACGCACTGTGAGGCGGAGACTCATGGAGCAAGGCCTGGTGTCAAGGAGGGCAGCAAAGAAGCCACTTCTCTCCAGAAAAAACATCAGGGACAGACTGATATTCTGCCAAAGGTACAGGGAGTGGACTGCTGAGGACTGGGGTAAAGTCATTTTCTCTGATGAATCCCCTTTCCGAATGTTTGGAACATCTGGAAAACAGCTTGTTCGGAGAAGACAAGGTGAGCGATACCACCAGTCTTGTCTCATGCCAACTGTAAAGCATCCAGAAACCATTCATGTGTGGGGTTGCTTCTCAGCCAAGGGAATCAGTAGCCTGCATTCATCACTGTACTATGGAAAGTAGTACCACTAACAGTCGCCTTCATTCTCCAATGTACTATGTAAAGTACACAGTACCAATGATAGTAGCCTGCACAAATGTACTATGGAAAGTACATATTACTACTAACAGTAGCCTGCATTCATTGATGTACTATGGAAAGTAATACCACCAACAGTAGCCTGCATTCATCAATGTACTATGAAAAGTACATATTACTACTAACAGCAGTCTACATTTACCAATGTACTATGGAAAGTACATACAGTGGGGAAAAAAAGTATTTAGTCAGCCCCCAATTGTGAAGTTATAGGTCTGTGAGAGCCAGAAATCTTGCTTGTTTGTAGGTGACCAAATACTTATTTTCCACCATAATTTGCAAATAAATTCTTTCCAAATCAGACAATGTAATTTTCAGGATTTGTTTTCTCATTTTGCCTCTCATAGTTGAGGTCTACCCATGATGTCAATTACAGGCCTCTTTCATCTTTTTAAGTGGGAGAAGTTGCACAATTGCTGGCTGATTTAATTTATTTTTTTTTCCCCACTGTGGTCCCCAAGAAGTAGCTGAAATTAACGGGGGAAAAAAAAAAATTTTTTTTGGTTGCCTGAAATTTGCCCTTTTTGGGTTTTTAGTACTGGTGGCCCAAAAATCCCATCCATTTTGTTTAACGCTCTAGTTTATGGATGTTTTTTTTTACGGATTTATTTTTTTCTTGTGTTTTAATTTCTTTTAAATATCTGTGCAGAAGAATATAATTTAATTTTGCTCTTTTTTATTTGAAGGGTTTTTTCTTTAATGTTCCCAAAATGAAATTTTTTTTCTGTTTCGCTAAAATTTCCCATTTCTTTTTTAAATATTGGGCCATACTTTCAGCAGCTAACTTGGAAAAGGTGGCAATGACGGATCCCAAACTAAGGATAGGGGGAAAAGGGGTGTCATTTAGAAAACCCCCCAACATCCCAAAAAAACATTTTAAAAATTGAAAAGCATCCAAAGGTTCCCCTGAAACCATGTACTATGGAAAATACTTTTGGTACATTGTATTTTTGGAGCATTTGGAGGGGGTTATTACCATTCTAAAAGTGTTAAATTTAGTGCTGGTGGTGCGAAAAGAAGAAAAAAAGGGAATGGCAAAATGCAGAGTTCAAGGTTTTAAAAACAAGATCATTACTAGTAAGGAATTCAATGTTTTTTCTTTTTAGGTTCTTTAAATAAAAAAGTATTTAAAAATTTTAATGTTTTAAAAAGGGTTCATTGCTTTTTTAACAATATTTTGGGGATTTTTGGGTTTTTTAAAAATTTTTTCTTACAAGAAGTTCAATTTATCTTTGTCGGTCCTAGCAAAAAGACAGATTGAGTTCTTAAATGGAAATATTTTATGTCCAAAACCCAAAAAGGGTCTTTAAAGAGCAAGCTCTTTCAAATTCAATAAAAGCACACAAGTTAATATCCCTAGTCCCTTACTCCATGGTTTTAAAAAAACCTGTTTTTTTCAGGACCTCTTTAGAAAAAAATTCCCCCCAATTTTTCATTTTACCCGTTTAAAAGAAATGCTCAACCTGATTTTTTTAAATAAAACTAAAACCCCGAGGGGGAAGGATATTCTTGTGAGAAAATTTCTTTTAAGTAATATAAAACCCTATTTGGTGAATCGTTGCGGGATTAATATCTGTCTGTCTTGCCTGAGGTTTGTGTCTAACGTATGAAATCTGGACATTACTTTAAAAATTGCGTGAAAAATCCCCCTTCTTTTATATAACAAATTTTTTCTTCAGCAAAT